>CAUYLG010073115.1:0-59157 GCA_963573385.1 Cacajao melanocephalus
GAGAGATAGCATGGGGAGAAATGCCAGATATAGGTGAAGGGGAGGAAAGCAGCAAATCACACTGCCACGTGTGTACCTATGCAACAATCTTGCATGTTCTTCACATGTACCCCAAAACCTAAAATGCAATAAAAAAATATAAAAAACTTGATCAGTATTATCAAACAGCCACTGGCAGAGTGGGGATTCCAATTTGTTATGTGCAATTTAAAAACCAGAGGACTTTCTATTTTATATTGTTACACCATTTTTTAACAACATGATTTAGAGTTCTAATACATCTTCTTTCATTGCTGATTGTCAGAAAAACCCAAACATACACACTCTCCCATATACACCCATCCATATATGTCCACAGTGTCGTGGTCAAGTGAGTGAACTCTAGAGTCGAATTACCTGTATTCAAACACCAGCCCGGACTAATTGCATGCGCTAGGCAAGGGACTTAACTACCCGGACTCATTTTCCCATTTGTAAAGCAGTTTTGATGATGATAGTGTCTGTAGCTTAAAAATGATATCTAGAAAATTTAAACACTATGCAAGTGTTAGCCATGACTGTTCTAGCAATAAGGGTAGAACTTTTGGGTAATACTCATTCAGTGTATCTTGGCGGAAATAGTCTGGGCAATGAAAATTTAGTGCAAAGGAGACCAAGTTTTAAATTTACATCAACTTTTTGACCAGTTAGCTTTATTTCTGCTCCCTACCCACAGATTCTCTTACTCCACTCAGGTATATTAATGAATATCATGGGTCCAAAGGGATCCCTGGATTATAATAATTGCATGCTCTCTACAAAACCCGTGACTTATTGAGGATCATAGAGTGGTTTAGTCATGCAATGGCATATGAGCCTTTTAGTGTTAGAATTAAATACACTGATTTATACAGTGGAATATTATTCAGCCTTAAAAATAATGGAAATTCTGACACATGCTACAACATGGATGCACCTTGAGGGCAAAATGCTTAGTGAAATTAGTCACAAAAGAAATGTGTGTGATTCCACTCACATGAGGTATCTAGAATAGTCAAATCTGTAGAGACAGAAAGCTGAATGGCAGTTGCCGGGAGCTTTGGAGAGCAGGAAATGGGAATTGTTGAACGGGCGTTGAGTTTCCGTTTTGCAAGATGAAAGAGTTCTGGAATTGGTTGCACAACATTGCAAAGATACTTCACGTGACTGAACTATATCCTCAAAAATGGTTAAGGTGGTACATTTTACATTTCATGTAGTTCACTACAATGTAAAAATATTGTTTAAATACTGATTTCAGTCACACCAACTATAGCTGGCACGGTGGCCACCAATTAGTGGGAAGGTATTCTGTTGTTAGTGATCTGTGAGACCTGATGAAATGATCAATGCTTTTCCCTGTCAGTAACCAGTCTTAGTGATATGCTGCAGCTGTTGCCTGTGTTCCCCCATACGAAGAAAGAGTCTGGGCCACCCACCTTTGGCCTTTGATTTTTTTCCTAGGGGAGCCACAATTGGACCCTTGAATTAAGGAGAATGTGTGGAGAAAATGCATGTGTGCATCCCTGAGAAGCTCACCCTGCTGAACCCCTTTACATATGGGAGAATAAGTGGCAGTATTAAAACCTTCCATGTAGGTCAGTCATGTTAAATCTCATGGTTGTCAAATGGACCATTTTGTTTCTGATGACATCCTTGGAGCTCTAGGAAATAGCCTAGGGTCTCTGTATTTGAATCCATGTTTTTTCATGACATGAATGTCAAGTCTACAGTCTGGAACTTGGGCAATTTCCTCAAGCAGAAAATGGTTGCGCTTTCTCATTAATTAGGACCTGTTTAGATGTCTATGATCAGTGGTTTCAATATGAACCCTTTAGGTTAGAATTGCTGCCTACCAATTCTTTTCAAGTGTGTTTAAATTACTCTAGTATGTGTGAGTTGCAGATCTTTCATGTTTCCCAGGTGGGATGGGGAAGAAGAGAGGATGAACATTTCATGTTTCGATTCAAATGAGTCTCTTTCAAGTTCAGTGTATAAATTAACAACTGGTTATCCTTAAAATTTATAGTATAGTGTAAATAGGAATCTATTTATTTCACTAGTTAATTTACTTATTTAGACATTGGCATGAATTTTTTATTCTTCCCTCTCTGACTGCCTACACACTTCCACTCACACACGTGCGTGTGTGTGCGAAAGTGTGTGTGCATAGCACATCCATCATATAGTACAAGAAAATGTAATTTGAAACAACCATTTGGTTCAACTTACACCACAAAAAGAGTAGACACTTTATCTCTGATACCTATGACATCTACTATTACAGGCTTATTTCAAGAACACAATTTTCAAATATGTTGTAGTTGGCTCTACAAAAATCAAAATGCAAAATGATAGGGTTTTTTTTCTAACCGCAAATGTCTTATAATTCAAATCCTCTTGAACAGTGGAGGCCTTTCTGAAGACCAAGTGCCACCTGTTACAGGAAAGGGCACAAAAGACCTCTGACCTGTCTGCTGCTGGGGAATTTTGGCCACATCTGGGATTTTCATCAGCACTCACCTTCTTCAGCTCATGAAGAGGCCAGGGCAGGTGTTGGTTAAAGAGGGGAAGTGGCTTTCAAAAGACCGAGATGAAAGAACTACTGGAATCAAATAGCTTACTATAAAGACTGATTCTCTTTAGTACAGTCCTAAGAAATGACCCGTCCTTGGCCTTCCAAGATCTTGCTTCCAGAATATCAACCTGTCAGGATTGGAAAGAAGCAATAGCAGGTGAGACCATCCGAGGGGATCAGAGGTCTTGATGGCAAAAACAAAGTGACTCTATCCCATTCCCAGACCCCAGACTCCCAGCTATGGCGAGACTAAGAGTGCTGAATGCTGGTCCTCAGGCCAGAGAACTTAAGAAACTGAAGAGTGTGAAAAGTGCTCTTGGAGAGAACTATTTTAGTAGTGCTCAAAATACTTTTAATGAGAAAGGGAAGCAAGAACTTCAAATAAAGTTTCTCTTTTGCATTCCACCAAGAACAGATGTTTGCTTTATTCAAAGAAAGATTTCATGGGGGTGATTTCATGCATCGCTAAGAGCAGTAGTAGGGTTTTTTAGCTGTTAGAGCTGGGGTTGATTTACATAATCAGGGTATTACTGCTCCTGTTACTTTCTACCTATATGCTATTAAATATATGTGTGTTTGTGTGTATATGTGTGTGTGTGTTCATGACGCTGGAATCAAGTAAAAGCTCCACCATCATTTCCTCATCATTCTTGGGAAGATTTACAATATCAGAGCTGCTCTCTTATCCTCCAGTTGTAATAAAGGCAGCACTTTGTACAAAACATCTCATTTAATTTTTATGACAATCCCATGAGATAGGAATTACTGTCCCCATGCATAGATGGGAAGACTGATGCTTATAGAGGTTAAATACACATGCTAAGGTAGCACAACCAGGAGGTGGCAGACTTGGGATCTGAGCTGAGGAAGTCCAGGGCTCTCAATCATACTCCCACAAGATAAGGAGCATCCGCTGTATAGCTGCACAAAGTCATGAAGAAATCCTGGGTAACCATCTGCAAGCCCGTTTACTAATTTTCCTCTCCTTAACAGGGCTGACCCGCAAGCCCAGACGGTGTGGCATCCACTCGCCGCTATCACTTCACCCCATGTCCCTCTGCTTATGCTGATTTCAGTCCTTTCCAAGATTAACATTTGGCCTGCCTTTTCTCTGTGGCCTCACTGGCCAATCCTCTCAGCAGTGTGCCCTGAATAATAGAATGAGGCATAAAGTCCTTGCCCATCTTTCCTAGTAGAAAGGTGATCCCTCCATGGACTTCTGGAGCTGTCCCATTTATGTAGCCATAACTAACTGCCTTGTCTCCTCCTTCACCAGAGCTCCATGATATCATATCCCGTTGAAAATGACAAAAGGAGGAAGAAACAGTCCCTTTAGCTGGTAGCCATCAACTTTTCCTTTCCACCCCCTCCGATATACCTTCATTCTTTCTCTCTCAGCTCTGAAATTTACTGGATTTTTTAAAGAGGCTGTGCTGTGTTGCTGTGTTCCAGATAGATAGGTAGGTAGGTAGGTAGGTAGGTAGGTAGGTGGATAGATGAATACATAAGATAGATAAATAGTAGATATACAGATGAATAGATTAGGTAGATGAATAGATAGATGGATAGATGAATATATTAGATAGAGATAGATAATAGAAGACAGATGAATAGATTAGATAGAAGATAGATGAATGCATTACGTAGACGAATAGATGGATGGATAGATAGATGTAGATGAATACATGGATGGTTAGGTGAGCAGATAGATAGATAGATGCATATTCTTGGCTTGGGTTTCCCCAGAAGCACCCTGAAATAAGAATTCATGCAAGTGGGATATACTTGTCGGGGAATAGGGAAGTGAGAAATAGGCAGGGAAGAAAACCAACCAAAGGAGAATAATCAAGAAAGTTAGGCCGAGCACAGTGGCTCACGCCTATAATCCCAGCACTTTGGGAGCCCGAGGCTGGTGGATCACCTGAGGTCAGGAGTTTGAGACCGGCCTGCCCAACATGGTGAAACCCCATCTCTAATAAAAATACAAAAAATTAGCTGGCAAAAAATTGGCAGGCACCTGTAATCCCAGCTACTTGGGAGGCTGAAGCGGGAGAATCGCTTGAACCTGGGAGGTGGAGGTTGTAGTGAGCCGAGATTGCACCACTGCACTATAGCCTGGGAAACAAGAGTGAAACTCCATCTCCAAAGGGCAAATGGAGCTTAATTCTACTGGGAAATTCTAAGAGACAGTGTAGAGCTTGCTACTCAAAGTGGATCATTATCATCATCATCATCTGAAGCTCTACCACAAATCCACTGAATCAAGATGTGAATTTTTAACAGGATCCCCAAATGATAAAGTTTGGAAAGTACTGAGGTAGAATATGCCTCAAAGTTAATCAGATGAAGGGGTGAGAAAACTGTGATAGTCATTACTAGCTTCCCCCTTGATACTGCTTGTGAGCTGTTTCTGAACAATTCTCCCACATGCCTGGCTTAGCTTTTGTATGAGCAGGGCATTCATGCCCCAGTGGCCAGAAAGAAAGTCCCTAGACAGAAAATCAAAGGTATTAGCAGAAAGCAGCCCTCAGCATATACAGCTGTTACAAGTTCAGTCATTAAATAGTTAGATCTGAATATGATATTAAAACTGAGGTTAAATTATAATAACAGCCACAATTCTAATGCTGATTCAGTGTTAAAGACGCATTAAAGATTGAAATAAGCAGGATTTCGTTTAGGTGTTTATTCTCAATAAAGCAGTTGATTTACCTAGTAAAAAATACCATTATCACAATTAAGGAGAATTCAAATAAGATTAACATTTTTTTTTAGTCATTATTTCAGGCCCTCTCAAGCAGTCCATGAGTGAGATCATGAAATATGTTCTCATATTTCATTGACTTATTCTAATTCCTAATATTAATACCCAGGAGGGGTGGGCAGGCACATGACTGAGGTTTTGCATTGCAAAGACAAATTGCGTACTACATTTATTCTGGAGTTCATTCAAGATCTGAAATTATAGTGGAAAAAAAAAAAGACTTGACTCCTATTATAATGCTAAACACTGGTAAAGACATTTGGAGAACATCCAGAAAAATCAGTGACTTCTCCCAGACACAATAGGCGCAATAAGGTAACTACACAAGAAAAGCAGTTTCCACAAAGATGTTAGTTCTGTAACCTGACACTTATTTTAAAGGAGTATTGGAGTACTTTATAGCACACAAAGAGAAAATGTACTTGTTTAAAAAAATTTAAGATGCATTCAAAAAGTTTCTAAATCCGTTTGGAAAAAAATTAACAAAATAAGAGCTTTTTAGAAACATTGAACTTTAAAAAAAGTCCCCAAGAAGATTTTTGTGTTAAACAATAGGACTATAGAGAAGCATAAATCCAACATTTTTAGACATGACAGGCTATGTTAATTGATGAGCACAAATTATACATTCACACTTGAACTTCATGAAATATAATTGAAAAGAAAAATTAGTTATATATCCTTTCATACGTTTTTGCTCGACGACACCAAATGAATTCTAAGATATTCTGAATATTAAAGAATACAATTATTGTTCATTTATTAACCAAATACCAAAATAAAAAACCTTTTGCTCAGAATATGAAAAGTTAATGGATACAGTATATTCTTAACATACATAATTAATAAAATTGTATTGAATATAGTCTTTTGATTCCTCTTGTCTCTCCCTTTATCTCTCCTCTGTCTTCTTTCTCCCTACCCTTCAGCTTCAGGAGCAAAATAAATTTTCTATCTACTAAGTCTCTCCTGAGTCCACTGCATTTTTGGTGTGTTTCATCACACTACAAATTATCTGCCTCATTAAGAATAAAGTCGAATTGCCATTCAGCATTTATTGAAGTCATCTCTCCATTTTCTGCTCTGGCCAGAGCACTCAGAAAGACATTTGAGCATGTTGATAGACTCATGAATATTACAATAAAAAGCTCTGCTAAATTTGACAATTTACTACTTACTGTATGCTAAAGTTTAGTTTAAAAAATAGTTTGGGCCAGGTGTGATGGCTCACCCCTGTAATCCCAGCGCTTTTGGAGGCCAAGGTGGGTGGATCACCTGAGGTTAGGAGTTTGAGACCAGTCTGGCTAAAAATACAAAATTAGCCCGGCGCAGTGGCACATGCCTACAATCCCAGCTACTTGGGAGACTGAGGCAGGAGAATCACTTGAACCTGGGAGGCAGAGGTTGTGCCATTGCACTCCAGCCTGGACGACAAGAGCAAAACTCCATCTCAAAAAATAAAATAAACTATAAAAAATAGTTTGGAACATCAACTGGGTTGGAGGGAAGAGTGCTGCAATTTTTTCCTCAAAGAAGAAAAATTATTTTCTTTTCACCTGAGGTATGTGTAGGAGACAACTTGTAGAGAGTTGGAGCCAAGAGTGCTGGCGGCAGGCTGGGTCACCTAACCCGCTGCAATTGACTCACTTCCGAGACTACAGTTAGGAAGTATGCAGAATGTCATGAACCTTGGGGATGAAAATAAATCTGAAAATATCGAAGATCTAATTTGTATCAAAAACTGAACAGATTCTAGACCAGTGCAGTCTAATAGAAATGTAATGTGAGCCACAAAACCAAGCCACTTTTTAAAATGTAGTAGCTCCATTTGAAAACTAAAAAGAAGCATTGCAACTCTTTTAGAATTTCTCTAACAGGCTTTTTAGTTTTCACTGGAAAAACCCCACAGGAAAATCAAAGTAAAAATAAACAAACAGTTAAAATTAATTATAAAAGCATATTATTTAACCCAATATGTACAAAATGTTATGTTTTTTAATATTTGGCTTTCTTATTTTTCATTAGTCATTAGTCAAAATCAAGTGAGAATTTTACATGTACAGCACATTTTCAATGACCCTAAGCCACCCTGCTGGTCACCTAAGGTCTAGACAATCAATTAAATGAAACAAATTGCCTTTAAAATCTTTGCAGGATTTTTAATAGCCAGATCTGAAGCACTAGCTGAAATCATGAAGCTGAAACTGTATTTTCATCATAATGAGGTCTGACCTCTTTCATTTATACTCAGAACTCTAGCCACCTAACAGGCTTTCCCTAAGGATTACTTTGCAACCCAATTCAATTTCTCAGGCTCATTCATCTAAACTCATGTTACGAGCAGCATCACGTTCCCCTACACCATCCCCATGCACCACACGCAAACACACACACACTCCCCAGCCCTCTGCAGCATCTCATCCTCTAGACCTTGGGAATTGCTTTAAAAATTGTAAAGCTACTTTAATTCTGCTTCGCTTTTTAAGTACAAAAAGCCATATCAGTGTGTTCTGCTTTAAAATGTGATATGCCTAAGGTGCAGCAAAACCCTTAGGTCAAAGCCTCCTCTAGGTATTTGTGTGGCTATAGGGAGGACCCCAAGAAGTGAACAGTTCTGTAATTTGAAAAAGCTATACAGTTGGTCCTCCGTATTCATGAGTTTCACATCAGTGAATTCAACCAAGCATGGATTAAAATATCTTTAAAAAGGCTGGGCTCAGTGGTTCAAGCTTGTAATCCCAGCACTTTGGGAGGCCAAGGTGGGCAGATCACAAGGTCAAGAGATCGAGACCATCTTGGCCAACATGGTGAAACTCTGTCTCTACTAAAAATACAAAAATTCACTGGGCATAGTACTGTGTGCCTATAATCCCAGCTACTCGGGAGGCTGAGGCAGGAGAATTGCTTGAACCCAGGAAGTGGAGGTTGTAGTGAGCAGAGATCGCTCCACTGCACTCCAGCCTGGCAACAGAGCAAGACTCTGTCTCAAAGATATATATATATTTTAAAGGATGGTTGTGTCTGCACTGAAAATATACAGACTTTTTTCTTGTCATTATTCCCTAAATAATACAGTATGACTATGTACATAGAAGTTGCATTGCATTAGCTATTATAAGTAATCTAAAGATGATCTGAAATATACAAGAGGATGTGCATAGGTTATATGTAAATACTACACTGTGTTATACAAGGAACTTGAGCATCTGTGGATTTTGGTATCCAGGAGGGTCTTGGAACCAATCCCTCAGGGTCACTGAGGGATGACTGTATTTGCTAGGGCTCATTTTTAATGTGATCTGGGCCTCTGGTCAAATTTTGGAATTAGAAAGGAGATAAAGGGCAGCCTGTCACTTTATATATTGTCATCGGCTGTGGGGAAAAGCCTGAGCACAATAGACTGTAATCAGAGAAACTTCTCATCTCTATTACAGATCTCAATTGTGATGTTTCTGGAATTTAATGTCTCTCCTGAGACAAGAATTACCTGTGAGATGACTCAGGAACGCATATTTGTACATTACACTACCAGGGAGATCTCAGAGAGCACTGACCTGCTCTCAGAGAGAACTCAGAGTGCCAATATTTATCTTGACTGTCCTTAGGAAAACTCTTACATCCCAGTGATATCCTAGCTTAACTTGGGAAATGTCCTACTGGAAAATATTGTCCTAGGGATTGCACTGGTTGTGATGTGGAAATGGGTAGGAAGAGAATTCTTGGACATGACTGACACCAGTGAGTAGAGGATGGGTTTTTCCAAAGGGTAAATGACAATTCACATTCTGGTTCTTAGGGAAAGAAAAAAACCTCCTTAGAGGGAGGGAGACCCAAGGGTCAGGGGGAAAGGCTGAGTATGTGGTGTATATTTATGAAGGATTTAACTCTGTGTGATTTTCTCTTGGACTATTGAAAGTTGTCTTGTGAGGCATACACTTGATTAATTTCCCCTCCTATATTGTATTCCTTTACAGTTTTTAAATAAAATTCTTGAATGATTAAATAAAAACAGGATCAGCTGCATAATTTGCAGGACTGGTGTGAAATAAAAATGTGGTAACCCTTTTTCAAAAATGTTCTTCAGAATTTTCACCCAATGTGGTATATAAATACAGTGGACTGTTAATTGCCTTTAAAAAGAGAAGGAAATTCCACACATGCTACAATATGGACATTGTACTTGAGGACATTATACTAAGTGAAAAAAGTCAGCCACAAAAGGACAAATACTGTGTAATTTCACTTATATGAGGTATCTAGAGTAGTCAACTTCAAACAGACAAAAAGTAGAATAGGATTTAACAAGGGTTGAGAGAAAAGAAATGGGAGTTGTTGTTTAATGGAGAAAGAATTTCAGTTCTGCAAGTTGAAAAGAGTTCTGGAGATTGGTTTCATAATGTTAATGTACTTAACCCTATTTAACGTAGATGTAAAAATGAATACAATCATGCTATGGTTTGTCTCCACCAAATTTCATGTTGAAATTTAATTTCCAGTGTGGCGGTGTTGGGAGGTGGGGCCAATTGGAAGGTGTTTGGGGAATGGCTGTAGATTCTTCATGATTAGCTTACTACCCTCCCTCAGGGCTGAATGCGTTTTCTCTCCTATTAGTTCCTATGAGAGCTGTTTATTCAAAGAAGCCTGGTACTTCCCCTATCCCTTTCCTCCTCCTTAGATCATGTGATCTCTGCCCATGTCAGTTCCCCTTTGCCTTCCACCATGAGTGGTAGCTTACTGAAGCCCACACCAAAAGCAGATGCTGGTTCCATGCTTTTTGTATAGCCTACAGAACTGAGAACTAAATACACATATTTCTTTATAAATTAGCCAAGTTCAAGTTTTCCTTTATAGGCAACACAAAACAAACTAACACAGATGGTAAATCTTACATTGTGTGTATTTTACCACAATTAAAAATAAAACTTAAACAAATTTAAATTATTAGGAATTACAAGATGCCAATTGCAGAACACTAAAATAAGTTAAGGACCCTTTTAATGTGAAGTCCTTTGTGACTGCATAGGTTGCAGACCCATGAAGCTGGCCCTGGGTATATGAAACAAAGTAATAAAAGAAAATATGGCCTTTTCAAGATTACTTCCTATCTGACTCCCAAGTGGTGGTAGCAGCAAGAAGGATTAAAGTACCAGAATTCCAGATGATGAACAGTAGCATGCAGCAGGCTACTAAAGACAAATGAAAATTTTAAAAGAAATCCGTGTAAAACCTAGATTATTTACAAAAGAACAACAACTAGACTAAGAGCAAAATTCTCATTAGCTATGCTAGAGTTCAGAAAACAATAAAATAATGCCTTTAAGCATTAGAAGAAAATAGTTGCCAACCTGGGAATTTTTACCTAGCTAACTTATTATTCATGAGTAAGGGTAGAATAAAGACCATTTCAAATGAATCAAACCTGAGAGTTTATGACTCATGAAGTTTCCATCATTGAAAGAACTACAAAAGGATGTATATCAGCAAGAAGAAAATCAAACCCAGAAGAAAGAAACAGAATGTAAGAAATATGATGTAGTTTTCCATTCTACCCCATGTTTCATAATTCTTCATATTTTCTATTTCTTTTTTCCTGTGATACATTCTGAATATTTTCTTCAGAATATCCACACTATGAGAAATTAACTATATGGGTGAATATGGTATTATTAGTGCTTAAATATCTCTAAAAGATAATTGACTATTAAATAAAAATAATATCAATGTAGTATGAGGTTTTAAATGTATAAGTAAAATATATGGCAACAATAGCACAAAGGGTGGGAAGGTAGAAGTGTAAGTATACTATTAGAAGATTTTTATACTGTACATTAAGTGATATATGATTTGAAGACATGATATAAGTTAAAGATGTATCACATGAATAAAAAAGAAACCACTAAGAGAACAAAACAAGAAGTTATTGGTAATAAGCCAATAAGAAACATAAAATGAAGCTTTAATCAGTCTAAAATTTTTCTCATTTACTAATTCTCTATTTATTGGGTTGCTAAAAATTGTCTGTCATTATTAAGACTAAGTTCAGATAAAGGAATATCATTTATGGCTTTTAAAAAATGAAAGAGGCTGGGTGCAGTGACTCATGCCTGTAAGTCACTTTGGGAGGCCAAAGAAATTGATACAAATCAAAAATATCTTTTAAGAAATCTATGCCCAGCAAAAATGTAGGTAAAATAATAACTTTTTCAGACATACAAGTGTTGGAAGAATGCATCAGAGATTGTCAAATTGAGTAAAAGAGCAAAACTTAACCCTTTGCTGCCTACCAGAAACACATTTTAAATACAAAGATACAAACACATAAACAAAAAAGATAGAAAAAGATTTACTATACTAACATTATTAAAATAAAACTAGATGGTCTATATTAATAACAGATAAAGTAGCTGTCAGAGCAAAAAGTATTATCAAAGATAAAGAAGGTACATTTATAATGATATTTGTGTCAGTTCCTAAAGAGGACATAACAAAACTTTATATAGCTAATAATAGAACCTAAAACTTTATACAGCTAATAACAGAAGCTAAAAACACATGAAACAAAAAGTGATAAAACCGCAAGGAAAAATCAACAAGTTCTCAATTATACCTAGAGATTTTAATACTTTTCTTTCAATAATCGATACAATGAGTAGACAAAATTAGTGAAGACATAAAAGACATCAACATCACTATCAACCAACTTGACCTAATTGACATTTAAAAAACTTTTCAGGCTGGGCACGGTGGCTCATGCCTGTAATCCCAGCATTTTGGGAGGCTGAGGTAGATGCATCATGATGTCAGGAATTCAAGATCGGCTTGACCAACATGCTGAAACCTCATCTCTACTAAAAATAAAAAAAAATTATTCTAGCACCTGTGATCCCAGCTACTCAGGAGGCTGAGGCAGGAAAATTGCTTGAACCCATGAGGTGGAGGTTGCAGTGAGCCAAGATTGCGCCACTGCACTCCAGCCTGGATGACAGAGCGAGACTCTATCTCAAAAAGAAAAAAAAAAAAACAAAACTCTTCACCCAGCAGAATGTATATTTTTTAAGAAGTGTAAACTATTTGCTAAGATAGATCATATTTCAGGATACAAAATGAGCTTTAATAAATTCAAAGGAATTCAGGCCATAGAAAGTAAATTCTCTGACCACAATAGAATTAAACCAGAAATAAATAACAGCAATCTTCGAAAATCTACAAATATTTGGGAACTAAATAACACACTTTTAAATAACCCACAAGACAAAGAAGATATCAAGGGGGGAATTGAAACTATATTTGAAAGAATGAAAATGAAAACACCACAGATGAAAATTTGTGGGCAGCTACTGAAGCAATACTTGAGGGGAAATTTATACCACTCCACACCTGACTTAGAAGAGGGGCCTCAAATCCATAACCTCAGCTCTCACCTTATTGAGCCAAAGCAGGAAGAACAAATGAAACTCAAAGTAAGCAGACAAAAGGAAATAATGAAAATCGTGATAGAATTAATGAAATAAAACCCAAAAACAATAAAGAAGATTGACAATATGAGTTGCATCTGTATTCCTGCCCAAATCTCGTGTCAAATTGTAATCCTCTAGTGTTGGAGGTGGGCCTGGTGGGAAACAATTGATCGTGGGAGTGGATTTCTCATGAATGGTTTAGCACCATCCCCTTGGTGCTGTTCTCATGATAGAGAGTTCTTGCAAGATCTGATTGTTTAAAAGTGCATAGCACCTTTGCTCTCTCTTGATTGTTCTATGGCCATGTGGTGTTCCTGTTCCCCCTTCACCCTCTGCCATGATTGTAAGTTGACTGAGGCCTTCCCAGAAGCTGAGCAGATACCAACATCATGCTTCCTATACAGCCTACAGAACTGTGAGCCAATTAAACCTCTTTATAAATTCCCAGTCTTAGGTATTTATTTATAGCTCTGAGAGAACAGATTAATACAATCAATAAAACCAAAATTCAGTTCTTAGGTTAATAAAACTGAAAGGAATCTAGGCAATCTGATCAGGAAAAAAGAAGACACAAATGGACAATATTGTGAGCACAGAGGTGACATAGCTACAGATTCTATGGATATCGTCTTAGTCAGTTTTCATTCTGCTGATAAAGCCATGCTTGATACTGGGTAACTTATAAAGAAAAAAAAAGTTTAATGGACTCAGTTCCACATGCTGAGGAGGCCTCATAATCATGGCAGAAGATGACAAGGACAGCTTACATGGCGGCAGGCAAAAAGAGAATGCAGGCCAAGCGAAAGGGGTTTCCCCTTATAAAACCATCAGATCTTGTGAGACTAATTCACTACCATGAGAACAGTTTGGGAGAAGCCACCCCCATGATTCTATTATCTCCCACTGGGTCCCTCCCACAACACATGGGAATTATGGGAACTACAATTCAAGATGTGATTTGGTTGGGGACCCAGCCAAACCTTATCATTCCACTTCTGGCTCCTCCCAAATCTCATATCCTCACATTTCAAAACCAATTGTGCCTTCCCAACCATGCCCCAAAGTCTTAACTTATTTCAGCATTAAATCAAAAGTCCACAGTCCAAAGTCTCATCTGAGACAAGGCAAGTCCCTTCCACCTATGAACCTGTAAAATCAAAAGCAAGTTAGTTACTTCCTAGATACAATGGGGGTACAGGCACTGGGTAAATATAGCCATTCCAAATGAGAGACATTGGTCAAAACAAAGGAGCTGAAGGCCCCATGCAAGTCCAGAATCAAGTGGGGTAGTCAAATCTTAAAGTACCAAAATGATCTCCTTTGACTCCGTGTCTCAAATCCAGGTCACACTGATGCACCAGGTGGGTTCCCATGGTCTGCATGGTCTTCCCATGCAGCTCCACCCCTGTGGCTTTGTAGGGTACAGTGTCCCTCCCAGCTGCTTTCATGAGTTGGCATTGAGCATCTGGGGCTTTTCTAGGGGAATGGTGCAAGCTGTTGGTGGATCTACCATTCTGGGGTCTGGAGGATGGTGGCCCTCTTTTCACAGCTCCACTAGGTAGTACCCCAGTGGGGACTCTGTGTGGGAACTCACACCCAACATTTCCCTTCCACACTGCCCTAGCAAGCTTCTCCATGAGGGCTCCACCCCTACAGCACACCTCTGCCTAGACTTCCAGGTGTTTCCATACATCCTCTGAAATCTAGGCAGAGGTTCCCAAATGTCAATTATTGACTTCCCTGTGCCTGCAAGCTCAACATCACGTGTAAGCTGCCAAGGCTTTGGGCTTCCAACTTCTAAAGCTATGGCCCAAGTTGTCCCTTGGCCATTTTTAGCCATGGCTAGAGCAGCTAGGATGCAGAGCATCAAGTCAAGTCAAGAAGAAAACAACAAATGAAAACAGTAACACGCCATGACCCAGTGAGGTTTATCTCAGGAGTGCAAGAGTGGTTTAACATTTTAAACACAATTATTGTAATTCACCATAACAAACAGAAAATCATGCTCATCTTTGTAGATGCAGAAAAAGCCTCTGACAAATTCAAACTCTATTCCTGTTAAAATGTTTTGGCAATCTAGGAATATAAGTGGCTCTCCTCAACCTGATAAATGGCATCAACAACAAAAAACCCGGCAACTAACATCAAATTTAATGATGAAGGACTGAATGCTTTCCCCCAACATGAAGGAAAAGACAAGGATGCTTGCTGTAATCATTTCTATTCAGTGTTGTATTGAAGAATCTAGCCGGTGTAATAGAGCAAGAGGAAGAAATAAAAGACATCAAGTTTGAAAAGGAAGAAAAACTTTTCTTTTGCAGGCAATATAATTGTCTGTATTAAAAAGTCAGTGTAATCTATAAAAAAGCTACTAGAACCAATAAGTTAGGTTAGCAGATTTTAGAATATAAAATCAATATACAAAATTTAATTGTATTTCTATAAACTTTCAATGAACAATAGGAAATGGAAAAAATGTTTAAAATGACATCATGTACAATAGTGCAAAAACTATGAAATTCTTAGGGCTAAACCTAACAAAGGATCTGCCCTGAAAACGATGCAGCTTTGCTGAGAAATTAGAGGGGAAAAATGAAGATACTTTGTTCGTGGGTTAGAAGATTCAGTATTGTGAAGGCATCAGTTTTCCCCAGATTGCTCTATTGAATCAGTATGATCTCAATCAAAATCCCTGAGGCATTTTTCTCTTTTGCTTTTTTTCAGAAAATGGAAACTGATTCTAAAATTCATTCAGAAATTCAAGTGACTTAGGGTATCCAAAACAAATGTGAAAAGAAGAACAAAGTTGAATGCTGCTACTTCATTTTGAAATGTAGGATATTACGAGTGGGGGAAGAAGAAGAAGAAAGCCTAAATAGTAAGTTTTCCCAAAGTTTCTTCAAATAAAAGGGTGCAAAACACCTGTTGTGTTGGGATACAGTAAAAGATAAAATAGATTGGTGTGGCCTCACATCAACTGGCAAAGTATCAAGCTGACTAAACCCACTAAATATTTGCTGGCTATAATAAAAATCAACTTGGACTGGATACGGTGGCTCACACCTGTAATTACAGCACTTTGGGAGGGTGAGGTGGGAGGATCACAAGGTCAGGAGATTGAGCTCAGCCTGACCAACATGGTGAAACCCCATCTCTACTAAAAATCCAAAAAAATAGTCGGACATGGTGGTGTGCACCTGTAATCCCAGCCACTTGGGAGGCTGAGGCAGAAGAATCGCTTGAACCTGGGAGGTAGAGGTTGCAGTGAGCTAAGATTGTGCCACTGCACTCTAGCCTGGGCAACAGAGTGAGACCCCATCTCAGAAAAAAACAAGACAAAAATCGATTGGGCAGTGAAGGGTCTTGAATGTTAGAAACAAGCTGCTTTCAAACTTGTTAAATACAATTTTATTCACTTACATATAATTTTTATCTTGCCACTTCTGAAAAAACTTGAAGTAGCTAATAATGAACTGGGAAAACTGCCTAAGATTTATTACATTACTTTTACATATGTGCTTTATACCCATGCATACTTCCTCAATTCTGCTTTGATTAGAGGGGAATACTGAGTGACTTCCCTTCTACAATACTAAATAACAGGGAACAAACTCAAGTCTTATATACATTTTCCACTGTCTAGACTTCTTATTTTAGATCCATCTAATGCATGAAAGACAATGGGACGTTTTCCAAATCTAGGAGGAGCAACATGTAGCTGTCGTCATAGTCCTTTTTATGTTAGGAAACTTCCCATCATTGTTCCAAGAAGGCAAACACTTGGGAACCACAGGGCAGGAAATGAATGGTTTCATAGAGTAAATGGCCATTTGCCATGCAGACCACAGTGTCATCAAATGTCCCATGAGGATGGCATCGCCTACTCAGCATCTTCCCTTCTTGAGGAAAGTTTGATTCTTTCTAGAGAAAAGATGGTAACTGGGGATTTAAATTTTCTCTTGGAGTGAAGATTTTCTCCATATTTATGAAAAATAATAGCAGCAATAAATGATACTTAACATAAGACCTTAGGGCAATATTTCAGGTGTGCCACTGCTTTTGATAGGAATCAGAAAAATCTTCTATGTGTGAATCTTATATGTTGAGGAGTGGGAGGAAATTTCATAGTGTCTGAGTCCGTGAGCTTTAAGTATACTTCTTTGGGATAACAAAGAGGGCTTTTCATTTAAAATTTTAAAATAATAATACAGAATACAAAGAAGCAGCTTACACTTTCTTCATGGCCAGGATAAGCATCCTTATCTGCTACAGAGTTTGAATTTTGGAAAATGAAGGGCTGATTGCATTTGAATCCTATACTCATTTTCATGCTGCCTATAATATCCTTCCAAATATAAATGTTTTCTTTCTGCCTCTGACTACTGTTCAAACTCCATAGTCTGTTTCACTAGAACCTTCATGAAATGGTAAACCTTGTTTACCTCTAGCTTCATTTCTTTATCCTCCAAAATCACACACATGCACACACATGTTGTATTTTTCTCTAATGTAACTGTGAGGTCTCTATCTCTAGAGCGGCTATGAACTCTAGACCTGTGCTGATGGGGGCCCAGGGGATTTGATCATGGGTGTTTACAACATATCTTTCATAACTTCTTTATCCTGGCTCATGGCCTCATGCCTAAGGGTCCAACCTATGACCAGGTGTCCCTCAAACAGGAAACTCATTTATTCTAGAAGATGCTTGTGCTCTTGTCTAACTTGTGTCCAGTTTATTCCTGCCAAGATAGCTACACCCTAAGAGAGCTCTGACTGGGAAAGAAGTTAGGTTCAGGTGTGTTTCTCAGATCAGATACAGAGGAAGCAATTCAACAGCAGACAATCTACCAGAAGCAGTGTATTCCTTGCAGATCCCAGAGAGAACTGAGCAGCGTGTCTCACAGGGCCAATGGAAAGAGGGCAGCTATCCAGGACATACATGCATGATCAGCAAGTGGGGAGCAAGACACAGAGAGACCTGTGGGCCAAAGCCTTTACTGGAGTGCAGGGCCTTGCCCAAGCAGGTTCCCCATGGTGAGTTCTAAGTGGTGGGTTTACAGCAAGCATATATGAGCTCTGTGGAATTGCACTATGACTGAGAGGGGGCCACTGCACAGTCCATGTGGGGTGTGGGGGTCAGTGGGGTGAGTCAAGCAAGTTGTATCTAGCTATCCCATGGGCAGGTGGTTACCAGGAGGTGGTGGTTTAAGGCAGGTATCTGTAAGGACCACTTTGAGGAGTTGAGAAGACAGAGAACTACAAACCATGTCAAGGGTGATAAAGCCCTAGTTTAGGTATGAAAAAATCCAACTTGTATTCCAAATGGATGCTGAGGCAACATAAAATTGTAAGAATTCACTACACTATGCTACACTCCCTTCTGTGAACTTTATCACACCCTCCCTGACTAGGTACCACCCTCATACCCTATAAGGCAGTCATATGAACACGATTTTAGTTCCACTTATGGCCTAGGCTTTCATCAGACCCTTGGCCTTCACCCATGTTGTTTCATTTGTTTAAAATACCATGTTATGTGTAATTTTTCTTTGGTTAACTTCCACTGATCCTCAGCTTGGTGGACATTTTCTTTGAAAAATTCTTGGTTGACTTTGCCAACGAGGACGAAGGGTGGTCTTCATACATTCCCCTGTCTTCCCCTCCCATAACACGGCCATGTTTGCAGATTGTATTTTCTACAAATGCCCACAGCTGTATCTCCTACCCCACATGCTCCTACCTTGCCTCTCCTTCATCGTTAGCTGGGAGCAGAGAGTAAAGGATTCAAATTCTCTTTCCCTGGAGTCTATTCAGCCTTAATAACCGATACAATGTGATAGGAGTGATGGCCAGTGATTTCCAAGGCAGAGCCAGAAAAAGCCATGCATCTTTTGCCTATTTCTATTGAGATGCTTGCTCTGGGGGAAGCCAGTTGCCACCTGAGAAACCCAGTTACCCAAAAACTATCCTGCTGAAGAGGTCACATGATGTAGGTATTCTTGGCAACAGCTCAACAAGGCTCCCAGATAACAGCCAGCAAGAACTCAGCCAAGTGAACAGAGATACCTCCAGATAATTTCAGCCCCTGGCCATTGAGTCTTCCTAGCTGAGCCTCAGACATTAGGGAATGCTGTGCCCCATTCAAATTCCTGAGCTGCAGAGCCATGAGCATCATACGAAGGTTGGTGTAAGCTGCTAAATTGGGGGATAATTTGTTACACAGCGCTAGTAGCTGAAATGTCATTAGATAAGTGGATGTTTACTCATCAGGGCCATAATATTCCAAACCAAGATTCCTCGGATGCCTAAGCACAGCCAAGAAGAACTCCTAACTTACCTAAAGTCCAATGTGCCGGCCATACCTTGAGGATCAAGAATTCAGGGTATCAGATTCAACACAGTGCATTGCACCAAAGAGGAGCTGGTGAGTAATTCAGTGGATGGCTCTCAGCCATACATTGCCTCATGCCCAAGAATGCATGTGTTACTGGCAAAAGAAAAATGACTTCCTAAGATCCATTCTGGTCAACCGCGTTGGTTGTCCTGATAATAGCAGCCGCTGTGAACTGAGTTGGTTTCGTTAACTCCTCATGATGCAGTATGTACACAAACTCTGTTTGCTAAGGCAACACAGAGTCAGTAATTTCTTCAATGTTTACAGAAAGTGATAAGAAAATCAAGGACCAGAATCAAGTGTCTAGGCTCCGGATCAAGCTACTCCAGGGTTGCAAGGAATTCTCAGAGGCATTTCGTAGTTTCTGGAGAATGCTTTCTTGAAATAAAACCTGGGACCGAGCACAGTGGCTCACGCCTGTAAATCCTAGCACATTGAGAGGCCATGGCAGATGGATTACCTGAGGTCAGGAGTTCGAGACCAGCCTAGCCAACATGGCAAAACCCCATCTCTATTAAAAATACAAAAATTAGCCGGCCATGGTGGTGCATGCCTGTAATCCCAGCTGCTTGGGAGCCTGAGGTAGGAGAACAGCTTGAACCCAGGAGGTAGAGGTTGCAGTGAGCTGAGATCATGCCACTGCACTCCAGCCTGGGCGACAGAGTCAGACTCCGTCTCAAAAAAATAATAAAAGAAAAAGGAATAAAGCTTGGGTTGCTGAGATTATGGCCAGGATTCTATAGCTGAGTCAAGAATTATAAAGCAAAAACAACTCTCCAGCACCTCTTTTTTAAATTTATTAATTATTATTATTATTATTATTTTGAGATGGAGTCTCACTCTGTCACCCAGGCTGGAATGCAGTGGCGCGATCTTGGATTGCTGCAACCTCCGCCTCCCAAATTCCGGTGATTCTCCTGCCACCGTCTCCTGAGTAGCTAGGACTACAGGTGCGCAGCACCATGCCCAGCTAATTTTGTATTTTTAGTAGAGACAGGTTTCATCATATTGGTCAGGCTGGTCTCGAACTCCTGACCTCATGATCTGCCCGCCTCAGCCTCCCAAAGTGCTGGGTTTACAGGCATGAGCCACCGTGCCTGACCCAGCACCTCCTTTTAATTGTTTTGGTTTTATTTTTTCAATTCAGCAAACATTTTCTGGTCATCTGCTATTTTAGAGCACTGTGCTTCACCACTTAGCCCTATAGAGGACACTAAGCAGTAGGAAACATAATCACTGCCTTGAGAATATTACAATCTGTTGACAAAAATAAGTATTCAACTAACACATGCCCCAGAGGGTGAGAAGAGCCTGGCCCTAAGGACACTCCCAAAATGTGAGAGAAGGACGCAGCCGGGAGAAGTCTATTCCAACAGGCAGTTGTCTATTTCATTTTGATCATGTGTTTATTATTGTGGTTTGATTCAGTTTGACCTTTGGAGCCTCACAGGGGACTAGACATTCAAATACAGACCAGAAATAATTGATCTTACATTTTTTGTTTAACTAGCTCACTATACCTAGTGATTATGGAAAAGTTACATATTTCAGCAGATTCCTTTGTCATTTGCTACTCTTTGGTGGGTCAGAACATAATAGTTCATAACATATGCATGCTGATTTTTAGATCTCAAAGTCAGAATATATGGTTGAATATGTAATTATAATCGATAACATCTATATATTATATATAATAGATATTATATATAATAGATAACATATATAAGTTATTATAACTATGTATATAATATATACATTATATATCTACTATGTATATACAGTTCTTGAAATAAAACCTGGGGCCGGGCACAGTGGCTGATGCCTGTAAATCCTAGCACTTTGGGAAGCCATGGCAGGTGGATCACCTGAGGTCAGGAGTTCGAGACCAGCCTGGCCAAAGGCAAAACCCCATCTCTAATAAAAATGCAAAAATTAACTGGGCATAGTAGCATGTGCCTGTAATCCCAGCTGCTTGGGAGGCTGAGGTAGGAGAATGGCTTGAACCCAGGAGGCAGAGGTTGCAGTGAGCTGAGATCATGCCGCTGTCTCCCAAGGAGCTGGGACTACAGGCACCCACCACCATGCCCAGCTGATTTTTGTATTTTTGTAGAGACAGCATTTCATCATATTGGTCAGGCTGGTCTCAAACTCCTGACCTTGAGATATATAATGTATATTATATTATATACATTATATATCTATTATGTATATATTATATACATAGTTATAATAACTTATAAGTTATCTATTATGTATATATTATAATATATGTTATAACATATATAAGTTATTGTGCCAATAAGTGGTACTTAGGCTCTTCAGTTTTAATGTACTTCATGTGGCTACTTTCTCTTACATTGTGGGAAAAAACATGAAACCTCTCTCTTAAAATCTTACTATTTAGAATAGACATAAGAAGTCGAATTGTACTCTCCACCCGCTCAGCTGAGTGGCAGAACTCTATCTTTAGAATGAAAAATCCAGACTGCTGAGTGGTGATAATTTACATTCTCCAAAAGAGAAAACGGGGAAGTTAGAACAAGTATGAAACAAAACAAAACATTAGCTCCTAAAGAAAAGATAGAGGAAGTTAGAGAATTGAGAAAGAAAGAAAAGATAGACCAAACACTGTTTGAAACAGAAGAAAAACATCTGAACAGAAGCCTGATTTACTATAATCCATTGTATCTTTATTGATATACCCAAAATAGGATTCGATTTAGTTCCTAGTAAATGACACCAAGCACCAAAAGCAGCTAGTGACTCACAATCAGAAAATCAGTTGAAAGGGCTTTCCAAATGGATCTGGGTTTATACTTGGTATTAATAGAACTGTTTCCTTTTCCTCTAATAATAGGTCAGAATACACAATAGCATTCTCTAAGGTCTAAAAAAAATTTTTTTAATATGGTGATTCTATTTTAGCATGAAATTCTCCTCTTGATTTTGTTTTTTGTAGTTAAGTGCAAAGAGCATTACAAAAGCATTCAAAAAGCTGTTGAATCTTCATGCTTGAGAAAGAGGAATGAGGTATAATTGTGGCATGATAGTAGAATGAATTATAGAATGAGTCAGAGCAGTAAAAATAGTATTACAGATGGTGCTTTTTGCTCTAATACCTTAGTACTTTTCCAGTCTTCAAGAATTCACTGTCAACACCCCCAATTGTGGTCCACTGTAGTGGTGGTCACATTTTAAATGCCCCTTCTTTATTGAGTCAGTGTTTTATTGCACTACCAGTGCCTTTCTCACTTGACTTTCAGCTTGTAGTCATTCACCACATAAAAATACCAGAAGGAATAAGATGATTGGATGAAGAATGCAGAATAATAACCATGTAAGATGTAATGTGCCATAAATGCGGTGTACACATATTACATATTATGGCAAAACCTTAGTAATTGCCTGTCTGGTTTAATTTTCAGCTGAGTAAAGGGAAAAAATTCTGAGGTTGTGCTATCTTTTCCTCTATTATTATTATTATTACAAATATCTGTATTGGTCAGGGAACCACATAAATCCATCACTACAGTTTTTATAGTTTGCAGAGTTTCTGGACTTGGAAGCTAACCTAAGGTAACACACAAGCTCAGCTTTCCAGAATGTTCTTACTTTTTTTCATCAGAAATGAATTCGAAGTTAACCTTTAGATCCTAAGAAACAAGAGTTTCCTATGAAACTGTGGGGGTAGCTAAACCCCAAGTAGGGAGGGGCATAACCAGGGTGAGGACGTGGCGTTCCCATTCCCGCTGTTGGCAGATGTGTTAGACGTGAATGGCCTTCTTGGATCTAGGAGTCTTGCTGGGGCATCCAAACTCGGAAGAGAAGGAGGCGTCATGATTTGGGGGTGAGGAATGAGTGGGGATGGTAAATGTCCAGGCAGAATTCTGGTGTGTACCAATTCCAGCCTCTCATTTTTCTCCCCATACCTCTCTTATCTGCCAACTTAAAGTCTGAGCAGAGCTTGACGAGAGGGCAGCTCAACTTTCTCAAGGACACAACTCAGCCCATAAAAGAGTTGTTGTTCAGATGGATAAATATTCTACAGTCTCTGAGGCTCCATACTGAACTTCATCTCCTCATGAGATTCTACACTCTGGGCTTCTAAAATCAGTTCCATTCCATACTCCTCTGTTGCTTCATTGCCTTTACCTCAACATTTCTAGAAACACTTAGGGCCCCATTTTTACGGAACGTCCGTGCTATACTCAAACCTGCTCCCTAGCCTTGGCCTGGCATTCGTACCTCCTGGTTCTTTCTTACACAATGGTATCCCTTTGCATTGATGACTTAAGCTCTCTGTTCCAAGGGCTTCACTGATACACACGTTTTATTCAGTAAACACTTTTTATGCCTACTGTTCTAGATTCTACTCTTGGAGGTCGGCACACACTCCTGCCTTCAATGAGAAACTCACAGTTTAGTGAGAGGGAGTGAAAAGTAAACACAGGAGAATAGAGGCTTTGGTAGGAGGTAACATAGGTGCTATGGGGGTGTGTAGAATCCCAGGCTAGGGGTAAGGGAGAGGAGGGCATTGGGAGGCTTCATGCAGGAGAAGACACTTGAGCTGAGTCTTTTTTTTTTTTTTTTTCCTGAAACTAAGTCTTGCTCTTTCACCCAGGCTGGAGTGCAGTGGTGTGATCTCTGCTCACTGCAACCTCTGCCTCCCAGTTTCAAACAATCCTCCTGCCTCAGACTCCCAAGTAGCTGGGATTACAGGCATGCACCACCATGGCCGGCTAATTTTTGTATTTTTAGTAGAGATGGGGTTTCACTATGTTCACCAGGCTGGTCTCAAACTCCTGACCTTGTGATCTGCCCACCTTGGCCTCCTAAAGTGCTGGGAATACAGGTATGAGCCACCACGCCTGGCTCTGAGCTGAGTCTTGATGCACATGTAGTAAGATATAGCCAGGCAATGACATGAAAGGGGAAACGGGCAGGAGGGTGGCAAAGGATACTGGGACAGATAGAAAGAGAAGAGTGCATAAAAAGATGCTGATTAAATACTAGAAATTTTAAGTGCATAAAAGTGAATAAAGAGAAAAGAGAGGAAGGTTTTTTAAAAAGTTGGTTATAAGCCCTTTCCTTTTCAATGGGTCCAAATAGCTTGTCTTAATCAAATTAGGTTTGTGTAACACAGTGTCATAGACTGCGTGGCTTAAATAACAGAAATTGCTTTTTTACCAATCTGGAGGCTGGGAAGTCTAAGATCAAGGTGCCAGCAGATTCAGTGTCTGGTAAGGGCTTGCTTCTTAGCTGGCAGATGACTGTCTTTCTGTTGCATCTTTACATGGAGGAGAGAGCAAAGGCTCTGGTCTTTTCTTCTTCCTTTTAAGGGTACTATTCCCATCATTTCCCATCATGGAGGCACCATCCTCATGACCTCATCCAAACCTAATCACCTCCCAAAGGTCCCACCTCCAAATATTATCACATTGGGGATTAGGGCATAAACATACAAATTTTGGTAGGACGCAAAACTTCAGTCTGTAACACAGCTTTTACTGATAGTAACAGGAGAAATAAATACATGGTGCAGAACTGACTAATTTCTCACCTGGATGCCATGGACTGGATCACAATAAACCACAAAACTGCTCTTTCTTTATTTAATCAAACCTGTGATCAGTCAGCAGGGCTCTAGTCATGGCTAATCGCACTGTGTAATTAGAGACCTATCTAAGACGGACAATGGTTTCAACGTGTGCCCCAAAAGTCTATGTGTTGGAAACTTAATTGCCAATGCAACAGTATTAAGAGGTGGAGCCTTTCAGGGGTGATTGGGCTGTGAGGGCAGAGCCCTCAGAAATGGCTTCATGCCATTATCACAGGAACACGTTAGTTCTCATGAGAGTGTTATTCTGAAAACAAGCTCAGCTCATTCTTATGGTTGCTTGTGCTCACGTCTGCCTGCTGCTTTTCCATCACGTACAGCCTCATGAAATCCTTTTCCAAAAGCTGTGGCCATGCCCTTGGACTTCCCAGCCTCCAAAACCATGAGCCAAATCAACATCTTTTTAAAAAAATAAATAAATTACCCAGTCTGTGGCATTCAATTATAGCAATAGAAACAAACTAAGGCAAAGATAGTCTTGTATTATTGAGGCATGCAAAGAGAAGCCTCTCCAGAACTCTACTGCCTTGTGCAGCTCAGGACTACAGAAGACTGACACAGCTCTTCCCAGCATGGGCATTAACAGTCCCAGCTAGACTTGAAAGAATTGTTCCATATCCCCCCTGCTGTCAGGTGATTCATGAGCTGCTATTGCTCCATCTCTCTGGCCATCTGATGTCATGGAACCCCCCAGAAACTATGATCTAATGCTAATTAAAAGACAGGAAACCAAGCCCACAATGCCTCCTTTACCTCAGAAGAAAACTCTTTCTCTTTGGATACCTTAAAATGCATATCCGACTTTCAGGTAAACGGCAAAGTTCACCAGGTTGTCAAGTAAACCATAAAATGTAAAGATTACTATGAGGGCTGAAAATTTTAATTGAGTCTGCATGAAAAAAATGTACTGGAAATATAGATCTCATCGGTTACATAACCATCAGTGTAGTTTTATAAACAAAATCTCCAGTTCCTTTAAAATAGTATGGTTATTAGGAAGGAAGTCGCTGATGGTGTTTATTTTTCTTCCATCAAGAACCCTGACTTTGTCTTAAGCTGTCAGCATACAAGCATTCGTCATCTTTCAGCACAATCCGTGTTAGTGGGAAGAAGGCTGATTAGAAAAAGAAAAAGATGCAGTGTACAAGTAAGAATATATGTACCAAAAAAACAAGGTCAATAATGAAGCAATGTGGCTAACCATAACTTGGCTTCTAGGATGAGATTCTGGACCATTGAGTAATTGTGTTCCTTTTGCTGTAAGGCCCATCTGTCTTGCTTTCAATCCCTTTCCTGGTGGTTTGTGTGGTGAGCTAACTGCTGGGCCAACACCGGGCATCACTGAAGTCTAAACACACAAACGCCCTCACGGCTTCAATTCTACCCCCTAGAGGGAGAGGAGAGCTGGTATTTCACAGGTCCAGCTCTGGAATTCAGTACTATCTCTAAACAGGAAGAAGAGATGTTTACAGCTGCTGTCTAGCTCAGGGGCCAGCCTGTTTCTCTGAGATGTGTTTGGGAAAACCGGAATTCTAAATTTGATGCAGAAAACAATCACTTGATATTTAAAGTAAGGACTAAATGTTTTCCTATTCATTCCACATTCAGCCTTAGATACTTGGGGTGTCATTGACAGTTTTGTTCCAAACTCTGCATGGCATCATGTTAAAAAAGAAAGTATTCATTTGTTAGTTAATTTGTCCAGTAGATCTCATTGAATCCTTACTATCTTCTGAGAGGTGCAAAGAGCTCTTAGACCCAGTTTTACCCTACAAAGAACCTGCAGCCAGGTTGGGGACTGATCATAGGACAGGAAGCTTGTTCATGGTGTTGTTGTTATCACTGTATCTTCCACATCTAACACGGTGTTTTTAGTACCTTGTAAGTGTTCAACAAATATTTGTCAAATAAACAAATGAAATTAACACCCATGAGGACAGTAAAGCCTTTCCAGGCTGAGAAGTGACACTCTAGGCTTAGGTGAGGAGACAGGATTTTAGCAATGCTTTCAGGAAGGAGTAGAACTGGATGCAGCCAGGGAAGTGCTGAGGGGAAAGAGGTTACTTCTTCAAGTAAAGGGGTCCAGGTGAGTTCAGCCAGGAGACTGGGAGACCCAGAGCATTTTCAGGAGAGAAGGTGGCTGGAGTGCAAGAGGCCGACCGTGGGGCAAAGCCTGAGAAAGGTGGACTGGGGTTGGCTGCGCAGGAGAGTGCATGCTGGAGGGTGGCATCTGAAATCATTCGGAAGCCACTTCACCATGTAGTTAGGAAAAGAGAATTGTGAGTCAAAAGAGAGGTGTGGCCAGGGAGAACTACAGAGAGAGTCAGACGGGGCATGGGGACCCGGGTGGGCCCCGTTCCTGCTGGGCTTGATACTACGATGCCCTGTCCGCACGTCCTGCCTTAAGTTTAACCTTTAGAAAGGGAAAGTTTTTTAAAAACCTGACTTCCTGTGTACTTTTCCAAGTAGGATTGTTAGGTTTACAGCCCAATTTTGACATGAAGATATGAATAGGAAGAGGGATAGGTCTCAGAGCCCCAGGAGGCTGCTCTTGCTGAAAAGGGTCTGAGGCGGGAGACACAGCGCCGATCTCCCCTCCCCTCACAGTCATGCCTGGGTAGGAAGCCTGCAAGGGGCCGGTGAGCACAGGCCTTCACAGGGTGGAGCCTCACAGCACAGAGGGTGTGTATGTGTGATGTGTGTGGTGTGCGTGTGTTGTGGTAGGGTGTGTATGGTGTGTTTGTGTGTGAGGGGGAGTATGCATGTGTATGTGTGATGTGTGTCTGTGTGTGTGTATGTGTGTGTGGTGTTGGGGGGTGTATGTAGTGGCCATGAAAGGTGTGTGTGTGTATGTGATGTGAGGGGTGTGTGTGGTGTGTTTGTATGTGAGAGGGAGTGTGTATGTATATGTATGATGTATGTCTATGTGTGTATATGTGTAGTGTTGGGGAGTGTATGTAGTTGGTGTGAAGGGTATGGGTGTATGTGGTGTGTTTGTATGTTTGAAGGAGTGTGTATGCATATGTGTGATGTGAGTGTGTGTGTATTTGTAGTGTTGGGGAGTACATATATGGGGTGTGAGGGGTGTGTGTGTATGTGGTGGGGGTGTGTGTGGTGTGTTTGTGTGTGAGGGAGTGTGTATGCGCATGTGTGATGTGAGTGTATATATGTGGTGTTAGGGAGTGTATGTATGGAGTGTGTGTGTTTGTGTGTATGTGTTGTGATTGTCTGTGGTGTGTTTATGTATGTGAGGGAGTGTGTATGTGCATGTGTGATGTGAGTGTGTATGTGTGGTGTTGGGGAGTGTATGTATGGAGTGTGGGTGTGTGTCTGTGTATGTGGTATGGGTGTGTGTGGTGTATTTATGTATGTGAGGGAGTGTGTATGTGTATGTGTCATGTGAGTGTGTGTGTGTATGTGTGGTGTTAGGGGTGTATATAGGAGTGTGGGGGAGTGTGTGTGATGTGTATGTGTGAGAGAGAGTATATGTGATCCACAGTTTGTGGGGTCAGGGCTCCCACATGACCACTCTCTGTCCAGGAGTCCAGAGGGGACACACACATGTGCGTAGGGGCTTCTGAGCACTGAGAGAGTTTGAGGAAGAACAGACGTCATGTCGGGTCTGGACTATGCCAGCTTTCTCCCAGGCAGGCCCTGTGTATGCAGAGAGCTGATCTTCCCTTTGTGTCTTTGTGGACTTTTAGCTAAATTCAATGATTTCAATGATAGTAAAAAACAAAAACCAAAACCACATAAAACCAAGTTAGGAGAGCTATAAAAACCAAAAACCCTCATGAAATTAGATTTCTCAATAAAATAGTTACAGGAAATTGTTCACACTCCAGGAGAAGGGATTTTTCTGTAGTTAGCTTTCATATCAGTGTTGCGACCTTCTTACTCATCTAAGTTGGAACTATCCACCCCCACCCCACTCCCCAAGCTGTGCATCCCTGCGCCTTAGCCTTTATGGAGTTGTCTTGCATCTAAGCAGGCTTTGACCTCCTGCATGGTGGAAATTGATTCATTTCCATACGGCGTTTATGGCACAGAGCAGCTGCTCAGAGTTTTGGGTCTGAATGGGGTCCAGGAGGGACTTTAAGTGCAGTCTCCTCGGGGGTCTCCCTACCAGCTTGAGCTGCAGAGGAGGGACTTGTTCGTTATCTCACAGATAAACTGGAGTCAAATGCACATGTGCATGCACACACACACACAGACACACACACACCCATTACAGAAACTAGCATTACTTTTGGAGATCACATGGTCAGTTTCAATGTCAAGAAATAGGCATATTTTCTTAATACAGCGTAATCTATTCCATGCGAATACAGTGTAATTCTCTTCTACAGAATTGGTGCTTTACATTAATGTACTGAAAGGTGTCAGTGTCACTCGCCCCACATTTTTTCTCAACCCACAATTCTGCTTACCTTCCCAGTGGACCCCAGGCTGTCCTCTGGACCCCAAACCCCTTGGTTAAGACACTCAGGATCAGTCAGGAGGACGACAGAGAGTGACACGAACCCTGCACAAGCTTTTGAGGGCTGCTTTTCTGTCTGCTGGGTACATCACTTTCCAGGGGGCATTTCAGATACCTTCTTCCTATTAGACAAAGAGGGAATACAAGAATTTATAACCTTTCTGTGCAAGAATCACACACACACCCTCTATTTTGTTGGGGTCAGTGGTAGGGAGGCAATGAGGAGAGAGGGGTGAAGGGAATTGGTTACAGAAACAAACTTCCAATTATAAAAACAGGATAGCACAAACATGTCACAGAAGTTTAGAAGAAGTAGACTGTAGGTCACTGTGAAATGCTGAGGGAAGGATTCTCCAGGTGCTAAGATGGGAGTCCAAATGATTGAGCAGGATTTGGGTAGATGCGAGAGCATGGGGAAAGGGAAGGGGAGGAAGGGCATTCCTAGCATTCCTGAGTGGAGGGTCAGCAAAGGCCAGAGCTAGGAATGGGCACAGTTTGTGAGGTCAGGGCTCCCACATGACCACTCTCTGTCCAGGAGTCCAGAGGGGAGAAGTTAGCACACAAGAGCCTTGAAAAGACAGTGTGCATGCACATGTGTTTGAATAGAAATCTTTATTTGGACACCCTGCCTCTGAAATACTTTTACCTCCCTTTCCTTAATCTGAAAAACATAGCATGAGTAATAACAACAATATCTCACATGTATAAAAGAACAAACAGTTTAAAAGAGGCTTTCATATCTTTGCCAAAATGTGACATATCATTAACTCATTTGAAGCACTACAACCTATACCCACTTCTTGAGGTATGAGGAGTGCTTATCAGTTTAGTATTGCATTTGTAAAATACCACTTATCTAAAATAATTGCTAAAATATTCCATCTGTACTCTAAGGAGCCGGTAAGGTTCTGCACTTAGTGCTTACTTGCTGTTGGAAGTGTGCTTCCTCCAGAAAGCCTGAGGAGGAGAAGCAAGAACATTTATCTTTCAGCAGCACAGGGACTGAGCGGGGTGAGGGAGCCGTTGCCACTCCAAATCTGCTATTTCAACACCAAGGGTGGAAAGGAGCTGAGAATGTGGGGTGCAGGAATGCAACCCCAGGTCCCCAGTTTCTCAACCTGTCCAAATAAGGGAAAAGCACCATTCAGCAAAGCCAATTTAACAATCCCCAGCTAGGAGGGGCTGAACCAATACTTTTCCATTTGTTTGTTGAAAGTTCCATGCTGTGGGGTATCATGAGCACCTCCTCCTCAGAAATTGTCCCCACTGGGCTGTGATATAAAGCAAGTCTGTGGCTTTTTTTTTTAATGGAGTCTCACTCTGTCACCTAGGCTGGAGTGTAGTGGCACAATCTCAGCTCACTGCAACCTCCGCCTCCCAGATTCAAGCGATTCTTCTGCCTCAGCCTCCCAAGTAGCTGGGACTACAGGCGCACACCACCACCCCTGGCTAATTTTTGTATTTTTAGTAGAGATGAGGTTTCACTATATTAGCCAGGCTGGTCTTGAGCTCCCGACCTCATGATCTGCCTGCCTCAACCTCCCAAAATGTTGAGATTACAGGCATGAGCCACCACGCCCAGCCAAGAAAAAGATATTCTTGAAGACTGTTTAGATTTACTGGGAATACACTGAGCATGTTCCTGCTGTCCTGGAGACTCGGGAAACCAGGACTATGCCCAGGTCAGCCCATGACTGGTGAAGGAATGTGATTCAATCCTGAGGCTTAAATCTCATGGTTGAAGAAAGGATTCTCAGTTCTAACTTTCCAGGTGAGGAACCACTGAAAGAGTACTGTATTTTTTCAAGTAGCCATCCTTTTTTAAATGCTTACTGTAAGCCAGGTTCTGTGCTTGGTTGAGAGTTTTACATCATCTGTTCCTCAATAAGATGAATATTATTGTTTCACTTCATACTGAGAAATCTGAAAACCAGAGAGGATTAGCAACTTACCCAAGATCTTACAGCTAATAAACTACAGCACTGTGATTTTCACATAGGTTTCTCTAACTCTACTTAACTGTTCTTGTACGTAAATCCATAATTTCATTCAATGAATAGTTACTGAGTTCCTATCAAGAGCCTGGGGCTGGAAACATAACCTGTGAATAAACAGGCAAAGCTATAGTTTTCATGGATGGTATGTGCTGGTGAATAGAGGCAGAATATTCACAAATATATAACATGTTACGTGGTGATAACTGTCATCGGAAAAAGTAAACCATGGAACTAGATGGCAAGAACTGGGGAGCAGCAGGCAGTACTATTTACAAGGAAATGATGTATTTGTGATGACAGGACATAAAAATGCTTCCCAACATGTCAAGAACAATTTCTAAACTCCTGCAACCTGTCATAGCCAGCTGTGATGACAATATGATGGCTCCCTAGCCAGCACGAGAGGAGTCCCTGCCAAATAGGTGTGTTTCCGCTTGTTGGAAAATGCAGTCAGAAGGGAAATGATACAGCACAGATGGACTATGATTTGGGGATAATGATTCGATCCTATGAGCCTCATTTCCCCTTACCTTGATTGGAAATGAATTCCCTCCTCTTCTTTCTTCACAAGGAGGTTTTTAACACTGACCCCCACCGCACCCATCTGGAAACCATTTGGAGACTCCCAGGAGGAAAGGGCTATGTACCTCTGTGATTGCCGATATTGTTATCATTAAATATGACATGATTGGGAATTACCAGGGAAAACCACTATCAATAAAAGGATGGGTTTCAATAGATGTGACAAATGAGCATTTCTAGAGATTGGCCACAAAAATCTAGTTGATGAACTATCAATGTTTCTAAGCCATATAAATAAGCAGTTTTGTAAAGTAGGGTGATTTAGAAACTTTGAGAGAAGATGGTCCTATGCTTTAGAAAACAAATAACTTAATAATGAAACAATGTATTTTGAGAGAGTTACTTTCTCCAGAAGTAGCAAGGTTTGTTAATACCCCCATATCTGACAGGGATTTCTTGTATCCAAGCAGATCTACCTAGCTGCCTGAGACACCTGGGATGTCAGGCTGTAAACAGTGTATCAAAATCTTAATGAGAACATTCGGTAAAACCAAATATCCTTTGTCTGCGGTAGGGGGAGGGTTTGAAAATGAACCTCAACTGAAAATAATTTTATACAAACCCACAAAACTCCATCATATTTTACATTGCTGACTCCCTTCTAACTCCTTCCAGCCTTTCCAAATGTTTTCTGGTAGTAAATAGAGTTTAAACATTTAATTAACATATTAAGTAATTAATGTAACGATTATTTTAAATCTTACATTCTCATTTCATGTCACCTGGGAAAAACTAAAACTTGATTTTACAGAAACCAGTTTTTCAGAATTGATAATATAAATGGTCTTGTTTGCGCTGTAAATTTGTACACATAAGACTTCACAATGTTTCCTTGATTCAAAAACAGAAGGTGAGTTCAAATATAATTATAGCATTATAATTATAATATACAGGAAGACACAGCTTTTGAGGCTATTTAAATATTGCTCTGTATTTCTTAATTACTTAATGAAATTATTGGAACAAAAAGGTCCAATAAAAGCCAAAGTGGTGGTAGTGATTTAATTTGCTATCATTTTATAAACTCTTTAAAATCTGCACAATTAACTATGAAATTTACTAGCTACATATAGCTATGAAGCATTTGAAGTGTGGCCATTATGAATTGAAATGTGCTGTAAGTATAAAATGCACACCAGATTTCAAGTGCTTAGTATACAAAAAATTAAAAACACCTTACTAATGTTCATATGAATTATATTTTAGAATAATAATGTGTTGAATATATTGAGTTAAATAAAATCTATTATTAAAGTTAACTTTACCTTTCTTATATTTTTACTGTAGCTAGTAGAAAATTTAAAAATACATATGTGGCTTGCATTATATTTCTGTTGGACAGTGCTGCTCTAAAGTGTTTTTGATGTAAAGCATATTTTATTTGATACAAGCATGGCTACCTCCTGCTCTCTTTTGGTTTCCATTTGCATAAAATATCTTTTTCTATCCCTTCATTTTCAGCCTATGTCTGTCCTTAAAGGTGAAACTAGTTTCTTGCAGGCAGTGTTCAATTCAGTTTTACTTCTTTGTCCATTCAGCCACTCTCCTATCATTTGATAGGAAAATTTAATCTATTTACATTCAAGATAATTATTGATAGGCAAGGACTTACTGCTGTCACTTCGTCGATTGTTTTCTGGTTGTTAATGTAATAATCTTTTGTTATTTTCTTCCTGTCTTGCTATCTTCCTTTGTTATTAGATTATTTTTCTCTAGTAGTATTTTGGATTCCTTACATTTTATCTTTTGTGTATCTACTATAGGTTTTTGCTTTGTGGTTACCAAGAGGCTTACATATAACATCTTTTAGTTATAATAGGCTATTTTAAGCTGATAACAACTTCATTTTTATTTCATAAAATAGCACCACACTTTTACTACACCCTTCTCCATTTAATGTTTTTCATGTCTCAATTTACACCTTTTTATATTGCATATTACTTAAATTATTGTAGCCATTATTAATAGTTTTGTCTTTTAACTTTATACAAAAGATATGTGATTTACATACCGGCATTACAGTATCAGAGTATCTAAATTTTACTGTATTTTTTTACCAGTGATTTTAATACTTAAAAACGTTTTTCTGTCACTAGTGTTCTTTGCTTTCGGCTTGCAGAGCTCCTTTTAGCATTTCTTATAAGACAGTTCTTATGTTGACAAACTCCCTCAGCTTGTGTTTGTCTGGGAAAGTTTTTATATCACTTTCATTTCTGAAGGATAGCTGTGCTGGGTACAATATTCTTGATTGGCAGCTTTTTTTCCCTTCAACATTTCGAATATATTATTCTGCTCTCTCCTGGCCTATAATATTTCTGATAAGAAATTTGCTGCTAGCCTTATTGAAATACCCTATGTGATTTTTTTTCTCTTGCTGCTTTCAGGATCCTCTCTTTGTCTTTGATTTTTGACAACTGTATTATGTTTTGATGTAGTCTAATTTAGATAGAATTAAATTGGAGAACTTTGACCTTCCCATGCCTGGATATTTACCTTTTTCCTCAGGTTTGGAAAGTTTTCTGCTATAAACTTCTGATTTAAATAAACTTTCTCCCCCTTTGTCTTTTCTCCTTCTTGAACTCCTAAAACTTAAATATTTGGTCTTTTGATGCTGTCCCAAAAAATCTCATAAGCTTTCTTCATTCCTTTTCATTACATTTTATTTCATTCCTTTATATATTTTAAAGTAATCTGTCTGTGATTCTGCTTGATCAATTCTGCTGTTGACTTTCTCTTTTTTGTTTTTTGCATTTTTAATTTCATTCTTTTTTCAACTAAAGAGTCTCTGTTTGATGTTTTTTAAATGATTTTCATCTCCTATTTTGGTCATTTATTGTTTTCCCGATTTTTGTTGTTTCTATTTTCTTGAAGTTCATTAAGCTTCCTTAAAGCCATTATTTTGAATTCATTGTCACCCATTTCATAATCTTCATTTCTTTTAGGTGGTGACTGGTGCTCTATTTAGTAATTTAGGTGGTGACATTTTCCTGATTGTTCTTTATCCTTGTGGTTGTACATTGGTGTCTGTGCCTTTGGAAAAGTAGGTGCTTATCTCTTACTTATTCTTTGCAGACTGGCTTTGTCTAGGAAATCCCTTCACTAGTCAGTCCCTTCAGAGATTCTAGGAATGACATCTGTCATGGTCCACAGGTAGGCTTACTTTTGGAATCCTTGGGCAAGCTGTCCTGGTACCTGGATCAGCAGGTAGGTAGGCCTAGTGCCTGGGTCCAGGTTAGGTCTAGAGCGTGTAGCCAATGTAATGTGCCTGTTGACTGAGTCTGCTAGGATGTACTTGAAGTCTGGATCTGCAAGGCTGAGCCTGCTGCTTGTATCTGTGGGGGGGCCTGACTGGAAACCTGGGTCCCCTGCAGCTGACTTGGCACTGGGGTGGACTTTGAGCCTGAGTACAGAGGGGCCAACCAAGTGCTGGGATGGGCCTGGTGCCTGGGACTGCTAGCACCTGAGTCCACAGGGTCTGGCCTAGTGCGAGGGTAGGACTGAAGCCTGAGTCCGTGTGGGCAGACCTGGAGCCTGGACCTGTGGGAGCTGTCTTGGAGCCTGGATTTGCAGGGGATCCTGGAGCCTGGGTCTGTGGAGCAGCTCTACGGTTACAGGGACCAGTTTGGAGCCTGGAGCTGGCCTGGTGCTGGGGCAGGTATAGAGTCTCTGACCACAGAAGCTTGTCTGGAGCCTGGAATAGCAGTTATTGGCCTGTACTTGGAACTACAGGATCTGGCCTGGAGTCTGAGGCTGTGGGAACCAGCCAACATTGGAGTTTACTAAATGAGTCTGGACCCTGTGACTCCCCTCTCCTTTCTTCAAGCAGAAGGTGTTTCTCTCTATGCTGTGTTGCCTGGTGTTAGGGAGAGATGATGCAGGTAATGTAAAACTGTCCTTCCTACTCTCATCAACGACTCTTTTCTTATTTCTGTGCTACACACAGAATAGGGGCTTTCTCTCACCTGGTTTCCTTAGCTTTTGTGAAGGTTTTTTTGTTTGTTGGTTTTGTTTTGTTTTGTTTGTTTTTGCTTTATGTTTTGTTTTGTTTTGTTTTTGAGAGGGAGTCTTGCTCTGTCACCCAGGCTGGAGTGCCTTGACACAATCTTGGCTCACCGCAACCTCCTCCTCCTTGGTTCAAGCAATTCTCTTGCTTCAGCCTCCCGAGTAGCTGGGATTACAGGTGCTCGCCACCACGCCATCTAATTTTTTTTTTTTTTTTTTTTGGTATTTTAATAGAGACAGGGTTTTACCATGAAGGTCAAGCTGTTCTCAAACTCCTGACCTCAAATGATCCACCCACCTCAGCCTCCCAAAGTACTGGGATTACAGGTGTGAGCCACCGTGCCCAGCCTTGTGAAGGTATTTTTGTGCATGGATAGTTGTTCAGGTTGATGTTTCTATTTGGGAACAAGTATTGGGAAGTCTTATTCCACTACCGTCTTGCTGACAATCCCAACAAAGAAAGGGTTTAATTCAGTTGGCCTCAAGGAACTTTTAAAGGAATTTGTATATTTACATAAGACTCACCTAAGGAGGCATCAAGATTATATAAGTACATGCCTTATATACCCTTCCCTGCTTCAAACAAGAACAATGACAGGAAAATATGAATAAATAAGTAAAATGATATAAGCAGATGTAAAGCAAGACAAAATTTATATGGACCAGGCACCTGGACTGGAAAACAAGGCAGTCCGTAGTATACACACAAAGCTCTGGGCCTACTTCTGGGACAGGAAGCTAGCAAAGACATCTGGGAATTTGGCTCATCTGAGGTAATGGTAATTAAAATTACTCTATATAAAATGGCAACAGGAATGAAGCCAGAGACTGGGGTGGAAATCCCCCTAATTTAAACAAGTAAACAGAAAAGTCTGGGGAAGTTCTGCTCATTGTTTCCTGGGAATATTGCCTCCGTGGTAGGACAGAAAAAGGTCTCATCTCCAGGATCTGAAACTGACTGCTGGCTCTATGATCAGATTGGCCATAAGCCATAGTCTTTGCTATCATAATCTTTGAGGTCATAATCCTTAAATTGTATGAACTTCTAATCTGCAACGTAAGACACATTTTGGTTAAGGAGCCCCAGGGAGCTTGGTAGAGGCCATCACAAAAACTGGAGAGGAAAGAGTGGGAGAGAAAAAAAACAAAAACCAAAAAGGCTTAACTCTTTCTCAGCATGAGCTTAGAGACCGCAGTACCAAAACAAAGAAATGCTATGCAAAGCCAATATAAATCACCAAGAAGATGCCTTTGATGAAAGTACAAGAATAGTCTGACAAAGGCTTTAAAATAGGCTAGGGTGATAAAGGAGATAAATTAAAGAATAATATCCCCTGAAAATAAGACATAAAATTGGCAAACAAAAACAAGAATAAATTAAACAAACCGGGTAGATCTTAAAAAGTGTTTAAAAATTTAGACATACTCTTTGGCTAGAGCCACAGGAAAAAAATAAAATAAAATAAATAAATAAAAATTTAGACATAAAAAAACAAGTTGATTGGGAAAAATCTTAGTAGAGAGATTGTGCAGAAGGGCATTAGAAGATAGTACTGAGCATTTCATTGGAATGCATCACAGAGACAAAGAGAAAAAATTACAAAATAAAGGACTTAGAAAATAAATGAAAGTTCTAACTCATACATGTCTACTAGAATTTTCCAATAAGGTAGAAAAGCAATATTTGAAGAGATATTTACTGATGTTTTTCCAGAGCTGAAGAAAGACAGGAGTCTTGAGAGCAAAGTCCAAGCACCCAGAGGTATAGACGGAGGTTGCTCACAGAACCTCTTCTGTGTACAGCTGGACACATTTCAGGAGCTTACTTGTAATTGTACAAGATAATATATATAGTGAAACTACAAATCATTGAGAACAAATGGAAAACCTTCAAAGCTACTAGAGATAAAAAGACAGGTTACTTATAAAGGACTTAAAGTTACACTGACAGCAACTATACTAGGAACCAAGAAAAGAATTATATCCTCAAATGCTAAGTAAAATTAACTCAGACTAAAGTTTTATACCCAGACAAACTATTATTTTTAAAATGAAAAGAAATAAAGGCAACTTTAGACTCTTAAAGAAAGATCAATTGGGAGGCCGAGGTGGGTGGATAACCTGAGGTCAAGAGTTCAAGACCAGCCTGGCCAACATGGCAAAACCTCATCATTACTAAAAATACAAAAACAATTAGCTGGGCATGGTGGCACATGCCTGTAGTTCCAGCTACCTGGGGTGTCTAAGGCAGGAGAATTACTTGAACCCAGGAGGTGGAGGTTGCAGTGAGCTAAGATTATACCACTGCACTCCAGCCTGGGTGACAGAGGGAGATTCCATCTCAAAAAAAAGAAAAAGAAAAAGAAAAAAGAAAAATCAAGAGAGTTTACCATGAGTTGATGCTCATGAGCACAAATGTTAAAGAATGTATTTAAGTAAAAAGAAAAGTGGACACAGAGGGAAGACATAGAATACAAGAAAGAATAATAAACATAATATTAACAAATTATGTTAGTTTATTAATTTAATGTTGACAATTTTAAAAGCTATTTTAGCAATTTTGGGGAGAAATGTTTAAAATCTCTAGGAGGTAGTTATTTAATAGATAGTTAAATATACTCAGGGGTTTTGTAACATTCAGAAATTTTCTCAATACATTTAGATATTAGGAATAAATCTCAATAAATTTAGATGTTATTATAGTCAAAGATTAGAGATGGTAATTGAAGTACTAAAAATAATAGAATTAATATAATAGAAATGCTTCCAAACCAACAGAATAGGGCGAAATATTCATGGAGGATATTATTAAAAAAATAGAACTATATCCAAAAGAAAGCATGGAAATATATCTTTTAAATCCAATAAAAACGGATAGTAAAAGGAAAATATGGTAGTAGAAATCAATGCAAATATATTAGTGATTATAACAATGAAAATAAATTAAACTCCTCTGACAAATGACAGAAAGGGACAGATTAGAGCTTTGTAAGCCAGCTATCTGATGTTCATAAGAAACACTCAACAAAATCCACAGCACAAACACACAGAAAGATTGAAAGTAATGGGAAAAGTGGAAACTTGCAATTAATAACTGTTAAATTAAAAGTAGAAGGCCATTAGCCTGAGGCTGTGTTGGTACTTTGAATTCCTACATAACAAACTGCAACCTAACTTAGTGCATAAACAAATTGAAACTTAATATAGGAGTACAACAGATAGCTGAGTTTCAACCAATCAGAGGCAGCCAACTCATTATGCCATGCCCAAACAGGAAAGTGCCACATCACACCATGTTCAAATAAAGCAGTTTACCTGTAACGAATCAGGTGATTTCTCTACTTTGCTTCTGTGTTCAGCCTGTAAAACCTTGCTGCTTGCACTGCGAGGCAAAGCTCTCTGAACCCCTTCTGGCTTGAATGCTTCCTGATTCATGAATCTTTCTTTGCTCAAATAAACTCTGCCAAATTTAATTAGTCTAAAGTTTTTATTTTAACATAAGCAAAGAAATTTTGTGTAACAATATCAGTATTAGATAAAATAGAATTCCAGACATAACACATTATTAAGGGTAAAGACAAGTACACATAATAACAAAAATTGAAATTCACTAAGTGATAGTAAACACAAACATATATCTGGAAAACTTTTGACATGCCTTCTTAAGTAACTCATGAGGACAAAAAGGGAAATCACAGTAGATGTTGCAAAATATTCAAATAGCATATGTATTTTAAGGCTATGATTTTAGAAACATAGACATTTCGGACAAAATTTAAAAAATATTTACAACAGAACAAAAGTACTACTTATAAAAATGTTAGGTGTAAGTGCATCTTAGCGATAAATATGTAACTTTAAGTAAATTAATTTAAAAAGTAAACATAATTAAGTTTAAGAAATCCAAAGAAGTTTTAAATCAGAAATTAATAATATAGAATAAAAGAGAAGCAGGAGAGAGGATGAAAAGAATCAATACCTGTTTTTTAAATGGCTTTACAAAAATATAATTCACATACCAGTTCACTCAAAGTGAACAATTCAGTGATCTTTAGTATACGCACATAATTACACAACCTTACCACAATCTAATTATAGAATATGTTCATCACCCCAAAAAGAAACCCTGTGCTTCTCCTAGAAATCACTAGGCAATTAGTCACTACCTAGAGGTCCGTAGACAACCACTAATCTTTCTTTTTTCCCTGCACATATAGTAATAAAAAATAAAAAATAAGAAAACTTTTTACAATGAAAAGCCCAGGTCGAAGTGGCTTCATTGGTGAATTCTACCAAATATTTAAAGAAAAATGCCAGCCCTTCATAAACTTTTCCAAAAAATGAAAGATGAGAGGCTTCCTTCTATAAGACCATTATTACCTGACACCAAAACCAAAGATATCCAGAGAAAAACTACACGCAAACTCTGTAATGTGACAAGAAGTTTTGGATCATTCAACCTCAAAAGTCAATTCTAATCCAGCAGTAAGAAAGCTGACCATGAAGAACATGCATTATATGCACATGTCTAAGGTTTGTTTTGTTTTGTTTTGTTTTTGTTTTTTGAGACAGAGTTTTGCTCTTGTTGCCCAGGCCGGAGTACAATGGTGAATCTTGGCTCACCACAACCTCCACCTCCCGCGTTCAAGTGATTCTCCTGCCTCAGCCTCTTGAGTAGCTGGAATTACAGATATGTGCCAGCCACCACACCCAGCTAATTTTGTAGTTTTAGTGAAGACGGGGTTTCTCCATGTTAGTCAGGCTGGTCTCGAACTCTCGACCTCAGGTGATCTGCCTGCCTCAGCCTCCCAAAGTGCTGGGATTATAGGCATGAGCCACAGTGCCCAGCCACATGTCTAAGACTTCTTAATGGTGGTAAGTTTGATTTGCCTACATTGACATAGATTGGTGCATGCCCACAGAGGGAGCCTCCAAAAATAGCAGCTGGATTTAGATTCCATGACACTATTACTCCATTCCTATTTGCAGACATAGCATGTCAAAGTTTGGAAGCTGCTGCCCTTTGAAGGAATTGTACTAGTTTCATGAATAAGGGCAAGGCCACCCCATGCATTACTATTGAACTAAGCTGTTAGGATGTATTCATTTTCACTCTCAGAGACTCTTGCCTCATTATCACCCACAGCAACTCAGTACCCTGAGCTTTTTTCTCCACCCCTTGTTCAAGTCTCTGAGAATGTTCATTTACATTAGAGTATAATGAATGATAACAATACAAAAAAAATTTCAATCAGATTATATGCATTTCACCAAAGATTCGAGCTTAAAGCTAAAGACTGGACATTGTTATCAGACAATTTTTTAAAATTATTTTTTGGTAAAGGTAGAGTCTTGCTATGTTGCCCAGGCTGTTCTCAAACTCCTGGCCTCAAGTGATCTTCCCTTCTTAGCCTCCCAAAGTGCTGGGATTACAGGCGTGAGCCACCACACCCATCCTGTCATCAGACAAGTTGATAAGGAATAATTCAAGGGGAAAAACCTTGTGAGTACAAATGGCCTCTGGGTTTTCCTAGTACCTAAAAACAGTACATTTACCAAGAATCTACTTTAATTCTGTTACCAAATCCTAGGTTACTGGAAACGTAAAGAAGTAAGCATTCTTAGTATGCTTGTTTGCATATAACTCCTGAAATGCGTCCAGCTGTACATAGAAGAGGTTCTGTAAGCAAACAGGGTACACAAAGAAAACACATTTATCTGCAAGTCATGCTTTCTAGACTAATCTTGTGTTTCTTCCCAAAGATATATATTTAACCAAGATTATTGAAATCCTCTGTAGATGCAGCCTCAGAAATATGTATAAATAACTTTAAAACTATAAATTTCAATAACTTGGGACTCTCAAACAGACCTTTATACTCCTTTAATGATTTAAAAGACATTTCCAGTATCTGATAAACAGTCACTTTGAATTGCAAGTATTTACTACTATAATTATGGGAGAATGTGTGGCTCGGCCTCTGAAAGCCCCATTTCCCTCCTTTGCCCCTGAGATGATGAGCAACCAAAAGGCAGGTATTGTGTTTGCTCTGGGACCATGCAGTCCCTTAATTCCCATTGGCACCATCTGGACTAATTCCATTTTAAGACCAACTAGGTGGGGTCTTCTAATCACTGGCAGATCTCTTATCACAAAGTCAGATCTCTGTAACTACCAACGGCTTAATCCTTCTTCCCTTACAATGCCATATAAAATATTAGTCCTCAACTGTTTTATTAGAAAAATAGCAGAAGGTTGCAGTATAAGAAATCCGATGAAACACAGAGTGAGCTCATGAGTTGAAAATGGGGACAACTAAAAAACAAAATGAATGGTGGAAAGAACATAAGTTTCTATGAATGTCTTTAGGTTACAAGAGTAGGGCAGAGGGTTCACAGGAAAGCAAATGTGTAGATAGAAGCCAGCAGGAAAAGAGCTTCCAGGGCAGGACTGCTTCTGGGACAGCGCTGGGAGACTGCTCATTTTATTCTATTTTGTAATAAAAAGGAAAAATGGAAGTGTTTTTGTTTAAGAGGATCAGACTAAAGAAGTATGCAGTATGTGCTGTGAACTCATTCACAGAGGAATCAACATATTTTAGAGTAAAGCTGTCTAAAAATAACTCGCTTCAACAGTTCTGGGACATTTTTTCAATCTTTTGCCAAGAATCCAATTAATGTGTGTTGTGTTTTTCTTTCAGGCAATATTATGTGGCTTTTATATCTCATATTCTCTTATAAAGAAAATTCATACAGCCAAGTAGATGTGAATAATGTGATATGTGAGCAACTAAGACGCTAAGGCTCATGATACCATTGCTTGATTATCTCCAGCCCAGGACACTGATACACATCAGTTAACTCAGTTAAACTACTCTTATTGCTCTCCTCTTCTCATCCCCAAGTTCCAGTATATGTCACTTCTGCAGAGAGCTGGTGCTCAGACTGTGCCTCTGTGAAGCTGGCAGTGAGTGGGCAAGTGAGAAGACTCAGAGTAGAAAATAGGTTCCAGGCACGGAGTTTCATTCTTGCTCAGAGTTCACGCAAATAGCTACCAGGAAATAATTAAATTTGAGGCTGAGGCTGGCCTATCTTCCTGGGGCATCAATGATAAGGTAAAATACAATAAATTTCAAATATGCTTCACATTTTTTTTTTCTAAGTGGGCCCCTTTTGGCTGAGCCTCCAACTTCCTAGGAGCCTCTCACCACACATTATACAGCATAATTTCAGGAAACATCTGCAGTGGATCATTCATTTCTGGGAGTATTGTCAATCTAACGGAATAGATTTTAACAGTGGATTAGACCTTAAAGATAATCTGGCCTGATCTAATTATTTTAAAGATGAAGTTACGAACAAGGATAAAAGATACAGAAGGACCTGTGGGGTTTTTCTTTCTCCTTAACAGAGTCCAGAGCTAAAGTTTTTCATGCCCTGAACTATTGAAAATCTTCCAAACACACCACTGTGTCTTTCTATACAACCTTCTTTTGTTGTTGTTGTTGTTGAGATGGAGTCTCACTCTGTTGTCTAGACTGGAGTACAGTGGTGTGATCTCAGCTCAACCTCCACCTCCATGTTCAAGAGATTCTCCTGCCTCAGCTTCTCAAGTAGCTGGGGCCCTGCTAATTTTTGTATTTTTAGTAGAGAAGGGATTTCACCATGTTGGCAAGGCTGGTCTCAAACTCCTGACCTCAGGTGATCCGCCCACCTCAGCCTCCCAAAGTGCTGGGATTACAGGCATGAGCCACCACGCCCAGCCAATGCCGACTTTTATTGAAATTTTTACTTGCTATTTAAGACCCAGCTCAAAATCATCTCTTCGGCGAAATCTTTCTCTACTCACCTAGGCAGAGTTAGCTGCTCCTTCCTCTGTTTTCTAATAGATCTTTAAATACGATTTGGTTTTAGTCCCTCTCATCATAAAACAAACAAACAACAACAACAACAAAACTGTAAACAATATCCTTTCTGGAGCTCCCTCTCCAGTTACCATTCTTTTCATTTTCTCCCCTTCACCACTAATATCCTTAAAAGAATTGCTTCCCTGTAATTCCAGCACTTTGGGAGGCCAAGGCGGGCAGATCACAAGGTCAGGATATAGAGACCATCCTGGCCAACATGGTGAAACCCCGTCTATACCAAAAATACAAAAATTAGCTGGACATGGTGGCAGGTGCCTGTAATCCCAGCTACTCAGGAGGCTGAGGCTATTGCTTGAACCAGGGAGTTGGAGGTTGCTGTGAGCCGAGATCACGCCACTGCACTCCAGCCTCACAACAGAGCGAGACTCAGTCTCAAAAAAAAAAAAAGAATCGCTTCCATATTCAGGCTTTACTCTCTCACTTCCATTTCCTTTTCAATTTTCTCCAACTGGCTTCTGACCCCTCCACTCTGCTGAAATTATTCTTAGAAAAGTCACCAATGACTTCTGCACTACCCAATCCAGTGGCTGATTGCCGGTTCTTATAGTACTTTTTCCCTGTCTTGAAGATTCTACACAGTTGACCACCCCCTCTTTAAAACACCCTTGGTGTCTTAGGCACCATGCTCTACTGATTTTCCTCCAATGACTTGAGCCATTTCTTCCAACTTCCTTGAGAATTCATCCACCTCTCCTGAAATTTCAATGTTAGAATTCTTAGAGTTTATACCTCAGTACTCCTCTTCCTTTCTTGGCGATCTAATTCACCCCCTAGCTTCAAATTCTTTATCAATATCTGCAACTTTCAACAATGTGTCTACAGGTAATCTCTCTCTTTCTGAATAAGAGAAATTGCAAATCCAACTGCATACTTATATTGCTAGCACCATCATGAATGATTATAAATGATAAAATACCACTGAAAACTAGCTAGAATAAAACAGAGACAGAGACACAGAGAGAAAGAGAGAGACAGAGACAGAGAAAAATATATATTAATAGACAAATACCAACTCAGCTCATGTAACCAAGCCGGGGGCAGAAGCAAGGGAACAGCTATGTTCTCCGGAGTCTTTTCTTCTGCCTCTTCTCTCTCTGTATGGTATCCTCAATTTTTCAAGCCAACATCATCCCCACAGAGGTGACGTACTCATCAACAGCTCTGAACTTATAAGTTCACAGCTTTGCAACCAGAGTATAGAAACCTCTTCTCCCCATTCAAATTAAGATAAGTAATTAGATTGGTCCACTGAGGCTCATATGGCTTTTTTTTTTCTTTGAGAAGAAGTCTTGCTTTTATTGCCCAGGCTGGAGCGCAATGGTGCAATCGTGGCTCACTGCAACGATTGGGTTCAAGTGATTCTCCTGCCTCAGCCTCCCAAGTAGCTGAGATTATAGGCACCTGCCACCATGCCCAGATAAATTGTTGTATATTTAGTAGAGACAGGGTTTCACCATGTGGACCAGGCTGGTCTTGAACTCCTGACCTCAGGTGATCCACCTGCCTTGGCCTCCCAAAATGCTGGGATTACAGGTGTGAGCCACCATGCCCGGCCCTCATGTGGCTTTTCTAGGAATCGGTCATCGTGGTCTGGGCATCATGATATTGTGATTGATTTAGATTGGGCCATACATGCCCCCACAATTACGAAAGGAATAATATTGGGTCAGGTGGTCCCCAAATTAGTATCATTTAAACTAGTCAACATTTCCATCTAGTTCCCTCACAGGTATCTCAAGTTGACAGTATCTACAACTTAACCAATAATGTTCCTCCACAAACACGATTGTTCCCTAGTTCTTTTAAATATTAAAAAAAAAAATGGAACAAACATTCATGAAATTGCTCTAGCAAGGTACTTAAGAGTTACCCTGGACAATCCCTCTCCCTACTGTTACTGCCTAGCCTACCCACCATCCAATTATCAAAGTCTGTCAATTCTACATCCAAGATATATTTAGGATCAGTGCACTTCGTTCTGTCTGCAGTATTACCCTTATAGTTCAAGACAATGCCACCCCATAACTAGGTCACTGCAGTAGCATCCCAATTGGTCTCCAACTGTTCACTCTGTTTCTTTTTTTTTTTTTTTTTTTTTGAGATGGGGTTTCGCTCTTGTTGCCCAGGCTGGAGGACAATGGCGCGATCTGGGCTCACTGCAACCTTCACCTCCCGAGTTCAAGTGATTCTCCTACCTCAGCCTCCCTAGTAGCTGGGATTACAGGCACCTGCCACCACACCCAGCTAATTTTTTTGTATTTTTGGTAGAGGAGGGGTTTCACCATGTTGGCCAGGCTGGTCTTGAACTCCCGACCTCAGATGATCCTCCCGCCTCGGCCTCCCAAAGTGCTGGGGTTACAGGCCTAAGCCACCGTGCCCAGTCTACTCTCTTGATCTCCTCACATTCTTTATCCTTGAGGCACAGTGCCTTTAGGAAATTTGAAACTTACCATACCTTGCTTCTGCTTAAAACCTTAGAAATCTTCTCATTGTTCTTGAGATAAGCCCTGCTTTCCTCATTTGCCCTGGGAATCCAATCTTTGCTTTTCTAACCTCATCTTTTCCTCCTCTTTCTTTTCCCTCATTTAAAATGTTTCAACTATATCAATCTTTCCATTTTTCAAAAGTAATCTGACATTTTTGGGGGTTACTGGGCTTTCACATGCGCCAGGCAAACATCTTGTTACATGTTCTCTAGACCTTGGCCTTTTTCATATCACTCATCACAACTTTAATATTTGTGATGCAAATGTTTAACTGTGAAGTTCTTAAGATCAACGACTTCATCTGTCTAGCTTGACATAGTACTTAGCACTTAGTAGACATTCAATTGATATTTGTTGAATGAATGGCCATCCCATTTTATTACAGTTCTTTACATATCTGTATTTTCTGCCAAGATATGAGTTCATTCTTTTATTTTACAAATATTTATTGAGTGCCCACCTTGTGCTAAGGAGAGAGTTAAATATCAGGGACAGATAGAGGAGATTCTTACCTTTAGACATTTATAGGCTTTCTACTGTAAAAGAAGACTATGTATTTTTTCTTTCTGTGTATCAATTCTGGCAGATACTAGCTGTTTAATCAATGTTTGCTGAGTGAATACATGAATGAATTAATGGGCATTGTCAACTTGACCACCAGCTACTCTCTGTTCTTTTTCCTGTTCCCAGTCCTGCATGTTTTGAATGACCAGAAGTTTCATGGCAGAGAAAAATGGTCACTGAGCCATGGCTGGTCACTTGGCTGGCAACAAGCTGCGTCAAACATGATGATCATCCCTTAGATAGAAGTGAGACAGAGAGGTCCAAGCCTGGATCCTGGCACCAGGGAGGAAAGAAGGATATAGACACAGAGCATTTAGGAGCCTTGGGGCAAAGGTATGCCAATGGTGGGAGAAAGGAAGAGGAAAGAAAAGACAAATAGGGGGTGAGGACTGTGTTTTTTTCTTTTTTATCAAGAAGGTTGTTACAATCACCTTTTTAAAAATGTCAATAGCTTTAACGGTACAAGTGGTTTTTGCTTACATGGGTGAATTATATGTTGGTGAAGTCTGGGCTTTTAGTGTACCCATCATCCAAATATTGTACCCAATAGGTAGTTTGACAACAGTACATTTTTCATCAAAGTTTCTTTCTTAATGCCTGTCTTCTACTGTACGTTGTGAGCTTTTTTTTTTTTGAGACAGAGTCTCGCTCTGTCGCCAGGCACCAGGCTGGGGTGCAGTGGCACAATCTCGGCTCACTGGAACCTCTGCCTCCCGGGTTCAAGCAATTCTCCTGCCTCAGCCTCCCAGGTAGCTGGGACTACAGGTGCACGCCACCTCGCCCAGCTAATTTTTTTTTTGTATTTTTAGTAGAGATGGGGTTTCACCATGTTGGCCAGGTTGGTCTCGATTTCTTGACCTCGTGATCTGCGCACCTCGGCCTCCCAAAGTACTGGGATTACAGGCTTGAGCCACCGCGCCCGGCCTATCTTGTGAACTTTGTGGTAGAAGGAGCAATGTTTGTTTTGATTTCCAGAGTCTCCAGTGCCAGTCAGAGCAATCATACGTATTTGATGAATGAATGAATGAATGAATGAATGCTCAACATCTCCCAGAGAACATAAAACCAGTGGCTGGTTCTGGGGCTCACCCTATCCATGTAAGAAGGAAACCTTTGAGAGAAGGTCTCCACACCCAGGTATTCCAAGACATCTCAAAACCATTGTCAAGAGGCCAATGGATCTGCTACTTCATAGCTGAAAATTCTCAGAAGAAAAAAACGTTTCATAGAGATGGAAAGTCCAAAAATGCATTTGTGCCTAGAAGGCATAGCAGCATGGATGAGTAAATCCTATTGGGTAAATTTTTTCAGAAAAGAGGTGGTGGTGGTAGTGGAATATGTAATACGACAAGGCTTTGGGTACCAACATTGAAGAGGAGATGCTTTTAGGGAGAAAAGGGAGCAAAAAAATAATAATAAAAGAAGAAGCCTGAAGACCTCAAACATAAACTTGTTGGAGAATTTTACCCAAAGCAAGTATAATTTTGTGCCTTTCCTGAAAGTCAAAGCCCCATCACGAAAGAGCTAAACAGATGATCTCTAGAATCCAGTGGCTTAGGATTGAATGAATCATGGCTCTGTTGATTCTGGACAGCTCACTCAGTATCTCTAAGGGGCTGTTATTTTATTTGAAGATGAGACCCATCTCTTAAGGTGTTGAGAGTATTCAGTGAAGGAATTCCTGGAAAACACCTGGCGTGTGTTACAAGTGCAATAAATATTAGATATTGCTACTACTTACACAATTGACTCAGCACGAGGGGTGGTCACCATTTGAGCCAATCTTTGACACTGGGGATTCCAAGGAAAACCAGAGAAAAGTGAAGAACCCTTGAGTTAATCTCCATAAGAGATGTCCTAGCAGAGCAGGGCATGCTGTCAGTGCTTGGTGAGGGATGACTTTCCTTTTGTCTGCTTTGCCATCTCCCTATTTCTGTGACATTAAACCTAAAGAGCACAATTCTCCCCACTGTGCCTGGTGGCTTCCCTGTGCCCAGGAAATTTCTGGTATGGAGATGGCAGAAGGCAACCTAGCAGCTACACCAATGGAAAATGGTCAAAAATGCAGATCAGAGTTTTCCTTGTAAAGAAATAAATATTTTAAGGTTAGAATCTAATCAAGCACAAATAATGCAAAGTTATAAATCCATGTTTTTTTCTTCTTCTTCATTCAGTATTTTAAGAAGCCTCTGCCCAGGAAGGGGGTGAGGGCTGTTTCCTGGCTCTGGGCAAATGTGTGAAGGAAGTGAAGTGCAGTGCCCTGGGCCAACTCCTTCCCCTATCCCCTTCCCCATTCTATGCCCCCAAGTCCGTTACCAGACACTCTGGGGCCAGAACTGTCCTGTGTCCCTGGCAAAATTGTCTCTCAATAAGGATCTGAAACTCATTTACATTAAAATACCCATGAGGATTGCAGTGGAAAGTGTTGCCCCAAGGTTTGCCTTAGTCTTAAATAAACCAACCCCTGCAAGAGGCAGCAGAGTTTCTCAGGAGGCACCAGTATCCTGCTGGTTGTTTTTTGTTTGTTTCTTTGTTTGTTTGTTTCTTAGACTGAGTCTTGCTCTGTAGCTCAGGCTGGAGTGCAATGGCATGATCTTGGCTCACTGCAACCCCTGTCTCCCAGGTTCAAGTGATTCTCCTACCTCAGCCTCCTGAGTAGCTGTGATTACAGGCGCCCGTCTCCACACTCAACTAATTTTTGTATTTTTAGTAGAGATGGGGTTTCACCAAGTTGGCCAGCCTGCTCTCGAACTCCCGACCTCAGGTGATCCACCCACTTCAGCCTCCTGAAATGCTGAGATTACAGGCATGAGCCACTGTGCCCGGCCTAGTTTTTTTTTTTTTTTTTTTTTAAATTTTAGCAATGTTTATATAACACTGTGTTGCAGAATATTCAGAAGACTGGAGAGACCGATGGGTGAAACAGGAGGATTTTATTAAGGTGGCCACTGGCTCAGCGGATTAGCATCCCAAAGCTGAGCAAAGGAGAAAGATAGTGTGGTACTTTTTATACATTCAGGATGACTGGTAGCAGCTAACAGGTTTACAGAAGCCAGAACAAAGAACAGTTAATTAATTTGTAACATGCCTTGCAATGTATGTTACATTTGAAAAACAGCATTTTGAGAAACACATTGTACATTCTTTGGGTGTTATCTTGCCCTGTGACCTTGCAGCTGGTCAGCAAGAGAAACAGGAGTCTTGAGATGCCTGGGAACTTTGCTGAGAATGTGGGGAGAATAGATAAGGTAGGTTTTACGGGGAGTTAGTTAATTTTAAGCAGAGCTGGGGGTTAGGCTTCATATTAAACAGCACACAACACAGCAAAATGTATTATATAGCAACTACAAATTATAAGGTTTTGTTTTTACTATTATTGCTATTATTTAATTCCCTTCTTCATTCCCCCCCCCTTTTTTTTTTATAAATAACACTTTAATAGAAAGCAACACCACTACTTTAAGCATTTAAGTTACTATTACCTTTAGAGGTATGCCATTTTTAGTTTGTTTTTGTCTTCTTTTTGGTTTGTACTGGAACATGAACTAGTTTTTGAATTCTAGTGGTAATTTTTATGAATGCTTGTTTGTTATTATTAATCTCTAGACAGCAGTTTGATAAGTTAAACTTTTTATGTACTTCTCCTTTTTGGGCTAAAAGATTATTTAATGCTAGTTTGTTCGGTAAATGGCATTTTTTATCTGTGTAGCTTGTACAGCTAGCAAATTTAAAGCTTTGGATGATTTATTGGTTATGATTTTTAGAACCACCTGCAGCCTAATGATGCGGTTTATCATATAGACGGGAGTGTGATATTACCACGACCTGTTTTTCGCCCAAGTAGCTAGGCCATAATACTTAATCATTTTTGGAGGGGCCAGTCTGTATCTTTCCAGTTTCCTACTTGTACGTTTATTATAATTGTACCAGCTTATAGCATTACTAATCCACAGCGGTAGTTGAGTAAGCACGGTTTGCTTTTTTTGAGGGTTATATGTTTTGCAATTATGCCATGCGCACGCGGTTAGGACTTTTTTAATGGAGGCATTACAGCAAATTGGGGCTACGACTATTTTCTTATTTTGAAGAAGTGCTTTTACTACCTATTAGGCATCTAAGTATAAGGACACACCTTCCTGATGAGAAGGGGCACCTGAGTTAGGTTGTAAAGGGTTCCTTTTCCTGTTCTTTCTTGGAGCTTAAACCATTTCCCAGGTAAAAGTTTGGGATTACAGCACACATAAGGCTGTTATCTGGATTACGCACTGAATGGTAGTTTGATTATATATGCAAGTTCCTAGGGAAGCTCCTGTACACTTACAATGTGTTTTGGTATAGTAAAGTTTTAACTTATGTATTCCCTATCCATGTAGTGTGGGTGCACATAGGACACTCATTTAGGACTTCCCCCCGACTAGATTTGCCATAAGGGCTAACATGAGCAAAATGTAAGGCAACATTTTACACTAACACTGGACAAGGAATACTTTTTCCTGGGAGCAAAACTTTGCATCAATGACAACATAATAACAGGAAAGTTAATATTACTAAAACAACAACACGGCTTAAGATTTTGCTTAAGATTTTAGTTTACATTTACTTATCCGGTGGCATTTCCTTAAGCTTTGGCCATGCATTGACTAGTCAGCTTCTGGTTGTGTGACTAGAGAAGGGCTCCACGATTTTTCAGGGTTGTCTGCATCTGGGACTGGACCAGGCTGGTCCTGGTCCTTGCTGATGATGCATTTCAAGGTTAGTCTGGTGGGGTGCTCTGGATCTGGCTGACTGGTTCACTTGTGTTGAGCTGCTGGCCTTAACTGCCTGTGATGAATCCAGGGAACAACTTAGCAACTTTAACAGCAGTGGGGGTGCATAAGGTCACAATAAAAGGGCCATCCTATGTAGGGCCCAATGTAGTTGGGTTCCACTTTTTAACCCACACAGACTGCACCCATTTAAATGAATGGATTGGAGTTGTTACACTTATAGGTCCTTTTTTTTTGTACTCAGCTTTGTGCTTGCTTCATGGCTTTACCTAGGGCCTGCATTTTTTTCTTAATGTTTATTTTTCCTATTTTTTTTAAGATTTTGTTTTACCTGGGTTAGAAGCAGGGTGGTCTCCCAAACAAAACTTTATGAGGTGACTATCCGGTCTGTTTGGTTGGGGTGCATCTAACTCAGAGAAGGACATGGGCAAAACTTGATCCCACTGTAACTGGGTTTCCAGACAGAATTTCTTTAGCAATTGTTTTAGTGTTCAGTTTATTTGCTCTACCTTCTGTGAACTCTGGAGACTGTAGGCAGTATGTAATTTCCAATCTATTTTAACAGTTGAGAGAGATTTTGAACAATTTTAGCTATAATGCCTAGAGTTAGAGGCAGCTCAAACCTGGAGATAATATCCTTTCTAAGGCTCTGGTTACCTTTTTGGCCTTTTTAGTTTGAGTGAGGAGTGCTTTAACCCACCCAGAGTAAGTGCAGACAAATACCAACATATACTGATGGCCACCTGCTTGAGGCAGTTCAGAAAAATCTACAAGTAAGTTTTTACAAGGTACTGCCCCTGTTCCTTGAATTCCTGGGAGCCAGGTTGGCCCTTGCCCTGGGTTGTCCTGAGCACAGGTTAAGCGTTGTTTACAGATGGCTCGGGAGATGACACCGAGCCATGGCACATAGAAGTGATGCCCCGCTAGTGTTTCTAGTGCTGTTTTCACCATTTGAGTTCCTTGGTGGAACTATTTTACAAACCTGGGGGCTACTACTCCAGGAATAGCTAATTTTCCATTTGAGAACCTTTACTAGCCTTTTTTAGTGTAAGCTCCTTTCTCCTGAGCAAACCAGGCCCTCTTATTTGGGGAGTAATTTGGCTTTTCTTTAGGCAAAGGTTCTGGGAGGAGAGGCATGGCACAAGCTGCCTTCCTAGCTGCTGTGCTGGAAGGCGGGGTATTTATCGCTGCACACCTAGCTCCTGCATCTGCTTTCCTGTTTTGTTTTGCCTCTAGGGTCCCACCTTTTGATGGCCTTGGCAGTGTATAGCCGCTATTTTGTTAGGTTCCCATACTGCATCTAAAAGTTGTAGGATTTTTTCTGGGTACCTTACACTTGTTCCTTGGGCAGTTAGGAGTCTTTTTTCTTGTATATGCTCCCATGTATATGTAGCATAGCAAAGGTATACTTTGATTTAGTATATATGTTGGTTTTTTTTACCTTTTTCTAACAGCAATGCCTGCATTAAAGCTATTAGCTCTGCTCTCTAGGTTGGGGTTCCTGTTTGCAGGCTTTGGGTGTCTACCACTGAATTTAGAGTTACAACTGCATATTCTACCCATCTGACTCCTTCTGTTACTAAGCTGCTACCAGCTGTAAAGTACTTGACATTTGGATTTTGGAGGGGCCAATTTGTAAGGTCCCTTCTACTTGAGAATATTTACTGTCTCTATGCAGTTATATAGGGGAGCTTTTGGCTCCAGTGGGAGCAGGGTAGCAGAGTCGAGAGTGTTTACAGTTTCTAAGGTTATGTGGAGGTTTTTACCTCAAGTCACTAGTATTGGGTTGCTTTAGGATTTGACAGCCAATTGTGCCTTCTTTGATCCATTAGTGTTAAAACAGAGTGTGGCACCCGTACAGTTAACTGTTGCCCCAGAGTTAATTTATTAGCTTTCTGTATAAGCATGGCTGTAGCGGCAAGAACCTTGAAACAGGGTGGCCATTTCCGAGCCATGGAGTTTAGTTGCTTTGATAGGTAGGCCATTGAGTGATGCCATGATCCCAAAATTGGGTTAAAACCCCAATAGCCATTCCCTTCCACTTGCAAACATACAGGAGAAATATATGTTTAGTTATGTCTGGCAGTCCTAAAGCAGGTGCCCCAACTAGAGCCTTTTTGATTGCATTAAATGCTTTTTGTTGCTCAGGCCCCCGGATGAAGGGTACCAAGTAAACCATTTTCCGAAGAGGGAGTCTGGTGACTACCCTTTTCAACTGTCCAGAATCAAGACATCGAGTAGTTAATTTACATAATATTTTTATCGCCCGAACAGTGTTAATATACATGCACGTATTTTGTAATTTAAAAAAATTTCTTTAACTTTTATTTTAGATTCAGGGGTACATGTGCTAGTGATATGTTTAAAGTGGATTCATCCTGGAACTCCCATCTCACTGCTCAGATGGTAAGTTGAGCAGTAGCATTTGAAGAAAGGCACCAAGGGTGAGAGAGAGCTATATTAGCACTCCAAAAATAATAAGCATCTTCATTCCCTTTTGGCAGAAGGAAGTGGAGGCCCACTCATTCATTCCAACCTCCCCTGAATTTAAATATTGCCCAAAGTAGTTATGGTACCAGTGGACGGTGTCCAGGTTCTTGGCGTTCTGAACAAAGAATTGGACAAAACACACAAAGCAAGGAAAGAACGAAGCCACAAAAGCAGAGATTTGTTGAAAATGGAAGCACTCCACAGGGTGGGAGCAGACCCCAGCAAGTGGCTCTAGAGTGCTGGATACAGAATCTTCTGGGGTTTAAATACCCTCTCAAGGTTTCCCATTGGTTACTTAGTGTCCATCCTATACAAATGAAGAGGAGGAAGTGACATTCCAGTTATTTACTTGGTTGTAGATAGTTGGGGTTTTTCATTTGATTGAGTTCAAGGAAGTACTTGGGTTCCGTAGCTCCAGACCCTATTCTCCGGCCTCAGTTAGGTATTGACGTCCAGAGGCCTTACGGTCTTTTAACAGGTCCAGGTTAAAATCCTGGAAACCAAAATTTCTAACAAGATTGTGGGGTCGTGGAGATTAAACGAGGGAGTTATTGAAAGGCTCTTGGCCTTGCATGTCTAGGATCAAGAGAGTTGGGTATTATTTGAATCTTGTTTCTTTAGCCTCATTTGGAAGCACAAGTCTGACTTCCCATTTAGGCTCTCCTTAACCGTCAATCACAGGCATTTCGAAACAGCCTCTCTTTCCTCTGGGGGCCCTTCTACATGTTGCGGACAGGTTCATCTTCCTATATAGCACAGTCCTGAGCATGCTTGCCACCTTTTAAAAAAAAAAGATAGCGAGGGCTAGCTGTGATCCTGGCTATCTTTTTCAAAAATGGAATAATTTTGTTTCCACATTTAAAACAAAATGTAAACTCTCTATTGCAGCTTCAAAGCCCCTGCATGACTTGGTCCTGGCTGATCTTTTGACTTCATTTTCTGTAGTTTCCCCTCCTGCTCCCCAGGGTCCTGTAACACTCACGTGACTGATCCTCACCTGCCTCGTTGCTCACCTCTGCTTCAAGGCCGCTGCCTTCCTCTTCCCTTGCGAGGAAAGGGAACACATTATTGCTGTGCCCAGAATGCTCTTACCCCATATCCGTGCATGACTGGCCCCACTGCACAGTTAGTTCTTGGCTCAACAATTATCTCCCACTAGAGCAGTCCTCCGGGATCCATAATGCTACGCTTTCTATTTTTTATTTTTTCACAGCACTTCTATCATCTGAGATGACTTTGTTGATTTGTTTTCTTGCTATTATCTGTCCACCTTCCTCTAGCGTGTAAGCTCCCTGAGTTTCCTGTTCACAGTTCAGTGTTGTTATCTCTGCTGCCTAGATAGCAGTTGATGCACGCCTGGCTTTCAAAAAGCATTCTGCAAAGAAAAAAATTAAAAAATTAAAATTTTTTTTAAAAAAAGCATTCTTCATAGACCCATGTTATGCCTCTTTCACATCCTTTCATGGTTCTACATCTTTTTCAGAATGAAGTACACATTCCTCCACCTGCCAGTGAAGAATCTGTATGGTCTTGCCTTAATCCACTTGCTATAAATGAACTATGTTCATGTAGCTTCCTTGTTGTTGTAACAATTTACACATGAAGTTGAAATTAGCCGCATGGGTTTCTGCCTCCTAACCTTGGCCCCTCAAGGTGAAGTTTGTAGATCAGTATCATTGGCATCACCTGGGAGTTTGTTAGCGCTGTAGACCCTGAAGCCTGCAGACCTACTGAATCCCCATTCCTAGTTTAATAAGAGCCTGGGTGAATTGAACGCACCTTGTACCACACCTCATCATAATTACTAAAGGAGTAATATTGGGCCACACAATCACCTAATGTATTTCGGCTAAACTACTCAACATTCCCACTTGGACATCTCATGGGTATCTCAAGCTGACAGCATCCAAAACCAAACAAATAATATTCCTCGAAAAAACATGATTCTCTTCCAGTGTTCTCAGAAAATGGGAGCTATTGTGGTAAAGTAATTTGCGAGCTATTCAAGGGCACAAACTATTATTCACCTTCATCTTCATTTCCTACATGAAATGACCTCAATGTTTGCTGAGCTGAATTTATTTTATTTTTGATTGATACATAATAGATGCACATATTTTAGGGGTACATGTTAGAATTTAATATATTTATATAATTTGTTTTTGGTTTGTGTGTGTGTGTGTGTGTTTTTAGACAGAGTCTTGCTGTGTTGCCCAGGCTAAAGTGCAGTGACATGATCTCAGCTCACTGCAACCTCTGCCTCCAGGTTCAAGTAATTCTCCTGCCTCAGTCTCCCCAGTAAGTGGGACTACAGGTGGATGCAACCACACCTGGCTAATTTTTTTCATTTTTAGTAGATTTGGGGTTTTACCATGTTGTCCAGGCTGGTCTCGAACTCCTGACCTCAAGTGATCCTCCCAGCTCAGCCTCCCAAAGTGCTGGGGTTGCATGTGTGAGCCACCGCCCCCAGCCCATTCATATTTGTAAAGATCAAACAGTGTAATTGGGATATCCATCACCTTAAATAATTATCTTTTCTTTATGCTAGAAACATTCAATTATTCTTTTATAGCTATTTTTTGCAATATACAAAAGATTATTGTAAACTGAAATCACTCTACTGATCTATTAAACACTAGATCTTATTTCTTCTATCAAATTGTATATTTCTACCTGTTAATCAACTTCTCTTCATCCCCCCACTCTCCTACCCTTCCCAGCCTCTGATAACCACCAGTCTACTCTCTATCTTCATGAGATCCATTTTTTTTTCAGTTCCCACATATGAGAGTGAGAAATATGGTATTTGTCTTTCTGTGCTTGGCTTATTTCATTTAACCTAAAGACCTCCAGTTCCATCCATGTTGCTGCAAATAACAAGATTTCTTTTTCTTTTTTTTTTCCTTTCGTTTATTGATTTATTTGAGACAGAGTCTTTTTTTTTTTTTTTTTTTGAGAAAGGTCTATTCAGATCTTTTGTCTATTTTTGAATTGGATTTTTTTTTTGCTCTTGAGTTGTTTGAGTTTCTGATATAGCCTGTTTTTAAATTTCTTGTCAGATGGATAGTTTGCAAATATCTTTTCTTATTCTGTAGGTTGTCTCTACACTCTATTGATTGTTTCCTTTGTTGTACAGAAGCGTTTTATCTTGATAGAATCCCATTTGTCTATTTTTGCTTAGATTGCCTTTGCTTTTGAGGTCTTACACAAAGAAACCTTTGCTTAGACCAAAGTCCTAGAGCATTTCTCCCATGTTTTCTTCCAGGAGTTTAATTATTTCAGGTCTTAGATTTCAGTGATTAATTTATTTTCATTTAATTTTTGTATATGAGAGAGACGGGGATCTAGTTTCATTCTTCTGCATATGGTTATCCAGTTTGCCCAGCACCATTTATTGAAGAGTGTTGTGCTGATTTTTAAAAATGTATAGTCTAGTGGAGGAAATACTAAGCAGTAACAACGTGACAGATACTTAACTAATTTAGTGAAAACTGGCAAGGCTCTGAACTAAGGAGGAAAGGTTCAGAAATGCGCAGAGTGATGATTTATTTACAGGAAGGAATTTTAAGTGACTCTCAGTGTTCTGCTTTGGAAGCTGGGTGCATGAACGTGACAGTCCCTGAAACAGGGACTGTAGGAAGAGCAGCCTGCACTCAGGAGAGGTATCACAGTTCAAAACAGATTGTGGAGCTAACATGCAACAGTCAATGTTGACTCAGTATTTACTCACCAGTGATCCTACCACCTTCCCCTAGTCCATTCACTCTTCTGCCCTCCGAGGTGGTTATCTCCCACCCTATTCTTTCTCCTTGAGCCTTCATCACCTTCTGCACAAACTTAGGTCTTAGCTGATGGCCTGATTTTCTATTTCATGGAAAAAGCAGAAGTGGCCAGAAGAGGATGTGCTTTTACTCACATTTCCACACCTATAATCTGCTTTTTCTCTTGATGAAAACTAACCTACTTTTCTGTTAGTTGTCTGGGTCCCATCTCTTTTCCCTTTGCCAAAGACCTTAGTTCAATAATTCTATTCCCTCTCCACTTCATTATAAAAAGTCAGTGTCTATTAACTTGTTTCTATCATTGTTCAAGCATATTGAATCTCCTATCTTAAAAGCAAATGTAAACCTCCTTTGACTCCACACCATCCTCTAGCTATCACCCCGTTCTTCTCTCCTTTGCAGCCAAGCTCCTTGATGGAGTTGCCTGCATGTCTGCTTCCAACTTCTCTCTTTCCATTCTCTCTTGCAACCTCTTGAAACTGCTTCATTAAGGTCAGTGACGTCCGCAACACGAAATCCACACCTCTGTTCTCAGCCCCCATCGTACTTCCTCTCTCAGCAGTGGACACACTTTTCACTGGGCCTCGCTATCTGCACTTGCCTTTCAGGACCCCACACATTCACAGTCGTCCTCCTTCCCCTTGGGCCACTCCTTAGTCTCCTTACTTGCTTTCCCTCCTGGCCCTGACTTCTTCCTATTGGCATGCCCAATTCTCAGTCCTTGGTTTGCTTCTCTGTTCTAAGTGCCTACTGTTGGCGACCTCATCTGGTGTCACTGCTTTTAAAATCAACTAGGTGCTGATGACTTCCAAAGTTCTATATTTAATCCAGACCTGTTTCTTAAACTACATGTTCACATATCCAATGCCCTTCTCAATAGCTACACTTCAGTGTCTCATAACTATGTAGAACTGAACTTACACCAAATCGATCTCTGTATTTTCACCTACCATGTGCTCCCTCACGGTCTTTCTTTCTTCCTTCCTTCCTTCCTTCCTTCCTTTCTTTCTTTCTTTCTTTCTTTTTTTCTTTCTTTCTTTCTTTCTTTTTTTTTTTCTGGAGATGGAGTTTCACTCTGTCATCCAGGCTGGAGTATAGTGGCATGATCTCTGCTCACTGCAACCTCTGCCTCCCAGATTCAAGCAATTCTCCCACCCCAGCTTCCCTAGTTGCTGGGACTACAGGCATGTGCCACCACGCCCAGCTATTTTTTTGTATTTTTAACAAAAATAGGGTTTCACCACATTGGCCA
>CAUYLG010073117.1:0-107176 GCA_963573385.1 Cacajao melanocephalus
TAGCCTGGGCAGTAGAACAAGAATTCTGTTCTCTCTCCCTCTTTTTCTTCCTCTTTCTTTCTCTCGTACATTCTTTTTTTTTCTTTCTTTCACTCTCACTTTCTTTCCTCTCTTTTCCTTTCTTTCAAAAAAAAAAAAAAACGATATGGAATAGAGAATTAATGTGATTGTCTGGATTCTGTCAGCTTTGTAGCTACGTGGTAGATATTTTGCTGGGAATCTAAAGGTGAACTAAACTACTACCTTGTCCAGATATTAGTAGGTCCTGCTGTCCACTGGCGTCACCCTAGGAACTTAACAAAAGAAAACAATGTCCAGACACTTTGCCAGAGTAACTGAATCAGAATCTCTGAGGATGGGGCCAGGGCATGGTTGGTTTTTTCGTTTGTTTGTTGTTTTTAATCTCCAACGTGATGCTATAATGCAGCTGGGGTTGAGAATCACAGAGTCTTGGCTATGTGAGATACAGTGGCTAAATTGAGAAGCAGAAGCAATGCCTGTTTATGAAGCCAAGAAATTAGGCCAAAAGTACCAGCAGTAGTGCAGATCATTAGAATTCTGGCTGCTTCTGTTTATCAGAGGAACAGACACATCTGCATGTGAGAATGAAGGGGAGATTTCCGACACCTCCAACAATGGCACTGACTTTCCAGTTTAAATTGGAACAACCTCACTGACTTCACTGTAGATGTGTTGGCTTCCTGGGACTTGCAGATTTTACAAAGTCAGATTAAATGTTCTAGGTAAACAGGATGTGCTCTTCTAATGCCAGACGACTATCAGATCATACTTTTTACTCAAGGTCACTTTGCCATGTTGCATCCCAATCCCAAGAAAGAGAGGAAAAAAGAAATGCTAATTATCCTTTGCATGAGCTGCCACTTTCTGGGTTGAACTAAATATAAATAGATAATAAGTCATGGCTGTTTTTTAATAACATGTTTCCCTACAGCCTTTTCCCCACTGACATTTCTGGATATGGTTCAAGTTAGTATATCTCGTCAGCACAGTGTTTGTCTTCTTGAGAGAGAGGACCACAGGGCCTGTTCAGTATTTATCTCAGTTTCCCCAGGACCTGCAAGTTTCTGCACAGAGTAGGTGCTCCAAGAAGGATGGTTGAGTTAAATATACATATTAGCTAAGGGCACACCGTGATTCATAAGTTACTTAGCAACTCAACACTTCAGATCACATGGGGTGACTCTGGTCATGATGGTTAAAATAACTGGAATCCTCCCTATTCCCTGAAAGATAATCGCCAATATGAAATCTTTAAAAGTACAGTCTAGTGGAATCACCTACTCTGGAGTGACTTGCTAAGTGCTGAGGAATTGCAAAGGCAGAAAATCTTTCCCCTTAATCAGCTTAGACTCTTAATGGAAAGCAAGTGACATTCATTGAGAATTTTAACAACAAACAACATTTGTCAAGTACCTCCTATGTGGCAGGCACCATACTCAGTGATTTATAAAGATAATTGTTAACCCATTTAGTTATTCCAATAATTCTATGCCTCAGATAAAATTATAATCCCTATTTTATAGATGGGGCAATCCAGAAAAGTTAAGTAAATTGCTGAGACAAAAAGCTGGGAAATAGTGGCACATTAGGATTCCATCTCAGGCAGTCTGACTTCAGAGTCCATATACCCAATTACTGTGCTATGCACAAAAAACGTGCAGTACTGATAAGTGATTCACATGGCAGGACCAGATGACTAGCTGAGCGGAGAAATGCAGTGCATGCAGTGGAAAGATATATCTTTGGGGAGGACAAGAAAAGAAGTAATATGCCGGAAAGGTCAGAATTCAGACTTTGGAGGCAAACTTGGCCACTTGCCAAATGTGTTCATTTAGCCAAGGTCTGGTGTTTATTTAACCAAAGCTCAGTTTCCTTACCTGTAAAATGAAGATGGTGGTAGTTGTCATGATACGGAGTTATAATGATTAAATGAGTCTAGTCATGTGTCGTGCTTAACCTAATGCCTACCATATAGCAAGTGTCTGGCACATAGCAAGTGCTTGGTAAGTGATAGCAATTGTTGCTGTTACCAAATAAATAAGCAAGATGTGAAATGATGAGTAAAGCTCAGAAAATGAAAATAGAGCATATCAGTTGCCAAGAATAATGTGAGAAGAAGCTGCAAGGTAGCAATCATTCCACCAATATTTTCTGCTAATATTTATGGCAATACTTTGCAAAAGAAAGTACAGTAAAAGCTGGAAGCAGGTCAGTTTGTTCTATACCCAAGTGTTATGGGAGAAAAATTGACAAAGGTCATTTTATGTGAGGTCATGGTAATCATGCTTGCCTGGTGAATTAGCTTAAATATCCTTTGGGCATTTGCAAATGTTTAAAGTATTTAATATGATACAGCAACAATTTAGGAAGAATAGAGTTCTGGGCAAATAAATTCCCTGCTGTTGTGTTGGATTATTGGTCAGGGAAGAAAGGAGGGAGGGGCCCATTCAGGAGATTATCGTAACCATCTAGAGGTAAGATGATAATGTCCAAACCAATGTGGTGGCCCAACGTGCAAACCAGTGTGGTGAGATGACAATATCCAAACCGATGAGGAGCTCTGAGTGTATGAGCAGCAGGTAACAAGACTTAGTGCCTGGTCAAATTGCTGCTCCTACTCCTGCACTGCTTGTGTGTCCAAGGACACCTGTGAGGCCGTGAGCCTGAGAGACTGGAGAATGAAGCCAGCAGTTGGCAAATCTGGGAAGGGTCGGGTTAGGAGAGAGCAGTGGAAGAGGAGACAGGTTCAGTTTTCAATGATCTGAATTTACACTGAAGTGGAAATAACATAGTTGGAAAGACATGCCTAATATCTAGCAAAGACGGGAAATAGGTATGCAGAGGAAAGAGATAACTTTGGGGACAAGAAAAGAGGCAATATGTCATAAAAGTCAGAGGGTGGAAACACAGTTTGGAAAATTCACAAATAAATTGATAATTAAAACTATGGAAGTGGATGAGCTCACTACGAGAAGGTGTCAAAAGAGAAAAGCTGTAGACCCAGGAGAGATATTTGGCAGGGCACACAGTGAGGAAGTTGCAAGATGATGAGGATGGGAGGATAGAAGGGGAAATGGTATAAGCTCAGGAGCCTTGAGAACCAGGAATGGGAAAGGGGGCTCTGCAGAGGAGGAGGCCATGTACAAGTGGAGCAGCTGCCCACAGCAGGCCAGGGAGAGTGAGGACTGCGGCAAGTGTTATGGGTTTGCCTTTACAGAACGCTTTTCATAATGAGGTGAGGACTAAAGCCAAACTGTCCAGAGCAAGGAAATCTTGAACTTCTCAGAGTACTGTATTCCTTGGGGTTGGGGAAGGCGGGATAAAGTAATACTTTTTTTTTCATTTTGGGTAGTACACACATTATATGATCAAAGTCTAACAAAATCCCTAGAGAAGGAAATGAAGATTTAGAAGAGAAGTCACTGGCCAAGGACAGCAAAGACTTTTCTTAGAGAGAAGGAATGGATGGGGGCCATATAGGGAGGAAGAGCAGAAGGCTAAGGTAGCCCTGCCAATTACTGTGATGTTGGAATATTTTAAACCATGTGGCAAATAACTGCTTCCTCCACCCCCTGGGGTCCTCCCCACCTCTGCTTTAGCTGTCTACCCCCTTTCCTGGGATCCTCCACAACTTCCCTACTATCCAGCAGTGACACTGCTAAGGTCTGGCCCAGCAGAAGACCCCCACTTCCTGCTCCTGCACAGTGGACAGAGACTGTTATGATTGGTCCATCATTATTATTATTATTAAAATATTCAAGTATTATTTTAGATCTTACCTAATACATGGTAGAACTAGAGAACTATAAGGCTTGAGAGCAACCTAATATAAACAACCTAATGTAAAATGAGCTCTGCCAAGTTTTCTCCCATAACACCTGGGTATAGAACACACTGGGCTGAGTGTGGTGGCTCATGCCTGTAATCCCAGCATTTTGGGAGGCCAAGATGGGCTGATCACTTGAGGTCAAGAGTTCGAGACCAGCTTGGCCAATATGGTGAAACCCTGTCTCTACTAAATATACAAAAATCAGCTGACATAGTGGCGTGTGCACCTGTAGTCCCAGCTACTCAGGAGGCTGGGGCAGGAGAATCACTTGAGCCCAGGAGGTGGAGGTTGCAGTGAGCTGAGATCACACCATTGCACTCCAGCGTGGGCATTGCAGTGAGACTCCCTCTAAAAAATAAAATAAAAATAAAAAAGAACAAACTGAACTGACCTACTCCACAGGGCTTCCCTCCATCTGCAATTGGAATTGTTTTGCCAGGGCTTAGGGAAACCCTTCCACATGGTGAACTAATGCAAGATGGACTAGATAAGAGCAGAGTTAGGAACTCAATGTTTTCATACAGATGGCAATCTCTTGCTTAAAGGCTAAGCCCCTCAGTGACTTACAACAAGAAAAAATGGATAAAAGGTTATCAACGCTGCCCACATGTGCAGTGTGTTTTGGAAAACTTGATCCCATTGTATACAAACAAATGTTCCCCTGTAATCTGATAGTACAGAGCTTCCCTGACACAATGCTTCTGCAGGGCCTGATTTCAAGGCAATGGAAAATTAAATAGAAAAAAAATGTCTTCAAGGCAGTTCTTTAATTGGTATTGTGTCCCATGTTTGTGTTAAATAAATATTTAGCTTCTAGTTCTACATGTGCAAGAGATGAATCATCTAATCAAATAAGGTCAGCAAAGATAAGTCTTACCACCTCTGCAGCTGAAAATACAGATTTATGAAGGCAAGCTCTTAAAGTTACCCTTAAGGGTTTTTAATTTGTACTTCTACAGTTCTGGGAGGAGGCTACTGATGGCATTCTATCCTTATTGCAACTTTATGCCTCATGGAGATGAGCATAATAATCACAGTAAAATTTGCAATGATAGTTCTCCTGAAAGTTGGCATTGCCAACTATCATCCCCCATTAACAGAAACTCTATTCTTTAGGATTAGAATGCTTATATGTGCTCATCTATTTTCAGATTCATTTAGTCTCTATTTTGATAAGTATATGTTTCCAAAAGGGCTGCCTGAGCATAGTCTGTATCCCGGAACACAGGGTTTGTGGGACACTAGTTTATATGCCCTTGGCTTTTTTCAAAGGTTACAATATTGTGTCCAGTTAGCCAGCTACAGGCCAAGGTTTAGTTAGAATCATGATTTCCCTTGCTATTGTACTAATACAATTAGTTCCTTTCTTAAAGAGAAAGCTATGTATATAACATCACCTACTGCATGGACATGAAAGCTCAGCAGCTTACATGTGGACAGAGCCTTCACCCTCTCCTTCATTTTGCAAACAAATTTCTTGGGTTTCATGTACTCACCATCTCCAAGTCCTTACCCCTCAGGCACTCTATAACTCTTCCCAATATAATTTCATCCAACCATCCCAATGGGATTTTCTTTGCTAAAAGCATACCATGTCTCCAAATCCAATGAGCAATATCAATCTCCTCCTTAATGGACTTCTCGGCACCATTGGATATCGTTGACCATCCCCTTCTTTTTTTGAAGGGGATGGAATTTCAACCTTGTCGCCCAGGCTGGAGTGCAATGGTGCGATCTCGGCTCACTGCAACCTCTACCTCCTGGATTGAAGCAATTCTCCTGCCTCAGCCTCCTGAGTAGCTGAGACTACAGGTGTCCGCCACCAAACCCAGCTGATTTTTGTATTTTTAGTAGAGATGGGGTTTTTCCATGTTGACCAGGCTGGTCTCAAACTCCTGACCTCTGGTGATCCACCCACTTCAGCTTCCCAAAGTGCTGGGATTACAGGCATGAGCCACCGCATCTGGCCCCCTTCTTAAAACTTGACTTTCCCTGGTTTCCTTGACTCTCCACTAGCCTTGTTTGCCTCCTGTTCCTGCCCCTCTGGCTTCCTTCCTGTCTCAGGTGATTAGCGACTCTTTAGAGCTGGTGATAGGAGCACTAAGAAGAATTTACTAAGGCAGTTGTAGGAAAAGAAAGGCAGGTGTATTAGAAAAAGTATGAAAATACATTGCAAGGATGCAATGGGCAGGCCAGCAGAAAGGAGCTGACTGCAACGAGACACAGCTTTGCTGGGGGTTTTGTAGAATGTTGATTCTACCGTGTGCTGAAGAGGGCTTTGTGTAGTACGGATAATGCCAAGGTTGCAGTGAGCTAACTTGCATTATTTTTAACCAGGCAAGGGTCTGATCATAAGTTGGGCACAGGAAGATTGTGAGTTATTTGCACTGGAAGGCTATGTGTTCTGGACCATGAAGAAAGGCAGATTTATAGCTTATCTGCTTTATATTTTTGCTTTCGCCTGGTCCTGCCAGCCTGACTGTTTTTCTCTAATTAGGACTCTACAATTTCCAATCATCTTGGCTTGATCATCTTTCTCAACTAGACCTTTGATTGTTAGAATTCTGGGGGACTTGTTCCTAGGCTACCTTCTCTACTCTCTCTATTGCCTCCCTAATCAATCTTACCTAATCCTTTAGCTGCAATGACAAGTCCTCCCCACCCTGACCTCTGCTTACCTCACCAGTTCTGCCTTGTACCCTTCACCTGCTCTTTTCATGTTCCAGCCACTCTGGCCTGATTGCAGCTCTTCAAACGTGTCATGCTGTTTCTTCACTTCAGGGCCTTTGCACATGATCTTTTTTTCCACCTAGAACCATCTTCTTCCCCTTCTTCCAAACTCCCCTGTCGTTTTTAGCTAACTCCAACTTATGCTTCAGGTTTTGGCTCAATTAAATACTTCCCCTGGAATATCTTCCACAAATCCCTAAGACTAAGTCATGTCCTTTTGGTACAGGCTTTTGTAAACAGTTCAGCACAATGGTTCAAGGGATAAGCTCTGGAGTTAGCCTTCCTGGTTCAAATCCTGGCTCTGGCACTTACCAGCTATATGAACACAGGCAAAGTATTTAACCACTCAGTGGCTCAGTTAATTTTATATCATACTAGATCTGTGCCCTTTAATTAGATATCATGCTAGAACCACCCCATTAGCACTGTAAAGATTAAGTGATTTAATAATGTCAGTGCTAAGTTGAGTGCCTGGCACATAGTAAGTCCTCAACAAATGTTAATATTATGATTATTCTTCTTGGTAGCACTTTCACAGCCACAGTTAAACAATGAATTGAGTAATTTATTCTTTAATAATGTTCATCTACTTCATTAGACTTCAAGCTTCATGGAGACAGGGACCATTGTCTTGTTTACTGCTACTTCCCCTTCACTTAGTAGAACTCTTAACATGTAACGGGACTTCATAAATGTTTTTCCAGTAAAGGCATATACAAATGAATACATGAGTAAGGGAATAAACAGTTTTACTTGGTGGAATATTTATAACCATAAATATAATACAAGCAGGAAGGCTAAGGGCCTAGACTGAGTGTGTGTAGATATTCAGGGGAAGTAGAGACTATTTATAATTAGACAGATCAGGAAACCTTCATCTGCGAGGAAACCCTTTGCCTGGATGTCGAAGGATGGATAGAATCTGAATATGCAGTGATTGTGCTGGGGCTAAGGGACAGAAAAAGATGGAGATTCATAAAACAAATAAATGGCAGGATTATTTTGATTTCCCCAAACACAGAAAAATTGTTTGACAGTAATTACTCCTGTCCACCCCTAAAATTAATTTTCAGAGATTGACTTGGCATTTTTACTTTTGCATGAGCACTGGAAAATCTCTTGCACTATTTTAGCTTATGAAAAAGCAACTGCCTTTGGTAGTGAAAATATTATAGATGTTTATTACATAGGCTCACTCTTATAAATAAAGTCCAGGTCATGGAGAACCTTAACCAGTGAAAGTGATTTCTTTTATTCTGAAAGCAGTGAGAAATTGAAAAGGGAATGTTGTGAGAAGAGTGCTTCAGGAAAATCAATTTTGCATCTCTGTAGAGAGATAGCAGAGAAATAAAGAAAGGAAGCCATTGCTATGGTGTACATGAGGGGCAGTGAAAGCCTAGATTGTGTAGTAAGTCAGAGGTAGAGGGATAAATGCAAGATAGTTACAGTCAGTCTCAGAAGTTAACCTGAGTGAGGCTGCATTTGAGTTGAAATGACTGAAGAATTTTAGACTTTTAGAATAGTAATAGGACTTTAAGAAAACAACTCCTGCATCCCAATTTTGAAATCATTGAGTGCAGTCAAATCCCTGGATTTGCTGATAAGAAAACAGGCTCAGAGAGATAAAGTGACTTGCCCCACATTACACAGCTAATTAGTGGCAAAGTGAGGCTAGAAGTTTCTTTCCAGTTGCCTGGTCAGGTGTCTATAAAGTTTTTCTTCGTGTTTTGGAGATGGTGTTTTACTCGTTGCCCAGGCTGGAGTGTAATGGTGCAATCTCGGCTCACTGCAACCTCTGCCTCCTGGGTTCAAGCGATTCTCCTGCTTCAGCCTCTCAAGTAGCTGGGTTTGTAGGCACCTGCCACCATGGCCAGCTAATTTTTTGTATTTTTTTTTAATAGACACGGGATTTCACTATGTTTGTCAGGCTGGTCTCGAACTCCTGACCACAGTTGATCCACCCGCATGGGCCTCCCAAAGTGCTGGTTGATTTCCCTCCAAGAAGATCTCTTAGCTCAAATGGCACTTTGTTCTCAGAGGAATAGACTGCTTTGTTTCTAATTTTGCCACTACCATATATCAGCTATGTGGTCTCGGTGAATTAGTCATCCCTCTAAGCTTCTGTTTTCCATATCTGAAAAGTGGGGGTAATTTAGTAGTATCAGAGGCTTCTTGAGAGGGTTAGATGGCATAACCCTTGCAGAGAGCTCAGCAGCAGGCCTAGAACATAGTGAGCACCCCTTAAGACTGGGCTCCTACAGTCATTCTCACACCAGCAGTTATTACCCACAATCCTATCATACATGGTTGCTCCAATTGGCTAAAATTTTGAGAATCACTGGTAGATCTCTTGGAGTTCTGACTGATTCAGCTCCTAGCTACCTAGAAAGAGCTACACTTAACTCTTTCTGAGCTGAGTTTTCTGATCTCAGGGCTGATGAAGGATTTCTAAGAGAAGAGTTGCTCTTAAGCACTGATTATTTCCTTATTGTTTATTTATTTATTATTTTTTTCTTTTAGAGAGATAGGGTCTTGCTCTGTTGTGCAGGCTGAACTAGAATGGCAAAATCATAGCTCACTGCAGGCTTGAACTCCACAGCTCATGGATTCAAGCCACCTTCCCACCCCAGCCCCCTGAGTAGCTAGGTGCATGCCTCTGCACTAGGCTAATTAAAAAAAAATTTTTTTTTTCTTTTTGTGCAATACAGGATCTCACTTTGTTGCTCAGGCTGGTCTTGAACTCCTGGCTTCAAGTGATCCTCCCTCCTTGGGCTCTGAAAATGCTGGGATTGCAAGGCATAAGTTACCATACCCAGCCAGCACTGATTGTTTCTAAGAGTTGTGAGAACAGGCCAGTTCCACAGTGAAGGTTCCTGGTGCATAAATCACTCTGCAAGAGAACGTCATTAATGGTGGCTTCAAGGAACCCAGACCATTCATCCTCCAGATGCAGTGTTGCTGAGAACCTTGATGACTTATTCTTGGCATATGATGTCTGGCTGTGCTTTATTTTCCTCTTCCTCTCTTCTAACTTCACAGACAGGAAAATAGAGTCAGAAGAGACCAGGAAGTTGCTCACAGCCACAAAGTTAATACTGAGGGCTAGGTCATATTTCCCAGCTTTTCTAAGAAATAGCTGGCTCACACAGGTTGGTGAGTTTTAGTAGAGAGTGTCCTAGATTTTAATTTAAAAAGAGAGGGAGATTGGGAATGACATCTGTTAATGTTCTTTCTCTCTCTGCCTCTGTTTCTCACTTTGTCTCATAGTCTTTGTCTGCCATTTACTCCAGGAATTTTAGAAGAAACATGAACTTTTAGGGAATTTAGTATTAAAGGGGCCCCACTGAAGACAAATTGCCTTGAATATAGACTTTTTCCCCCCACTGGCTAAGTTATACAGTTTTTACTTGCTTCCTTACAAGTACAGATACCTGTGAGCTGGAAGGTTTGTACGATTAATAATGTGGGTTAAAGAAAATTTTGTCTTCAGGTCTCTATCCAAGTGCTGCAGCAACCCCTAAAGCTGAAGTGAATTTCAGCTGGTATCCCTGTTCCCATTGTTCAGGTCCATGCTATACTGGTTGTCAAATATGTTGACTATTTTCTTTCTTTCAAAGTAGTGGCTTTCTCCTTTCTTTTGACTGAAGAATCCCTGACCTTTGCTGTGTAACTGATGACTGTATGTCATCTCCTGCATCCAGAGAACACCCTCCTCCCCGCGGTGGGGTCCTTCCTACATCTCCATTTCTTTTGGCTTGTGATCTTGTTGTCAACAAATGAGTCAACATAGATAAGAATGTTAATTTATCCAAAATTGTCTCAGCAGAGGCAGAGGATGGGGGAAGATAGGGACAGTATTGGCCAATGGCCTATACAAACAGCCAGACATGACTATTTGGGAACATTGGAATTCTTGCTAACTCTGACCAAATAAAGGGATGCACTGCTGATACTGGGAAACTGTAGAAAGACATGGAGCCAGCTCTAGTCCTTCTAGTATGTGAGTTCTTCCTTGTTTATCATATTCTAAGGGAGGCTCGTTAACTATTCAGTTACTAAGTCTCTTCTCCTTGATTAACTGCCTAGGTAGGGAACCAACTAGTCTGACGTACTACTCTGGGGCCTGAAAAAACTATTTTGCCTCCCAAATACCTGACTCATTCTACATTAGCCTGTTCAATACCCACAAAGGCACACTGTCCTTCAATAAGGGAGAGAAAACTTCCAATAGAAAATTAAGCAGGGCATTGCTATGATTTCCCCACAGCAGAGGCATCTGGTCTTAAACAACTGCTATAATCTAAATTGCAAAGCATTTCCCCCAAACCATTGAGTTTCAGAATTTGAAAAATGCGTTTGATTGCCAAATTTGCAAATTTGATCGGTTTTCCAGTTTTCCACTGAGGAAGAGGAAAAGGTGGCCGTTGGCAGCTGGCGATTGAAATACGACTTCCCCTGGCATGTAAACCTTGCCTATCATCAGTGTGTTATCCTGGCCATGCTTTCCTGGCGCTCCCTGCAACACTGCAGCCAAAGCCTTCCCTTCTGGATGGTTGCTTTCTGGATTATATTGACAATCAGAATAAAAATTATTGCACCCTGCATTTCTGGAGTTCTTCATGGCCTTTAATCTCATCTGAGTCTCAGAAAACTGTGAGAGAGAATTAGGGGTGGTACAATTATTTCCATTTTAGAGATGGGCAAACTTAGACTCAGAGAAGACAATGATTTACACAAGGACATAGTTTCTAGTAATCCTGGATCCTAACCCATACGTTGTGTCCCTTAGTCTAGCATTCTTTTGACAACAACACCTGGGCTCAGAAAAGCCATTAAGAGAGAAGTGTGCACAAAGTAGATTGCCTTGGTCCCCAGACCTTCTAGGGTAGAGATTATTCCATGTGACACCACACTTTTTAAATGCAGGAATGATTAATCTGGTCACCAAAAAGCTATTATCATCAGCATTATAAAGGGAATTTTCAAAAATCAATACATAAGGCCAGGTATGATGACTCACATCTGTAATTTTGGCACTTCGGGAGGCTGAGGCAGGAGGATTGCTTGAAGTCAGGAGTTCAAGACCAGCCTGGGCAATAGAGTGAGACCCTGTCTCAAAAAATAGAAATAAAATAAAATGAAAAATTTAAAAAAATTAATGAATAAGATGAGATATATAATGATACTAATATTCCATAGTATGCACTATAATATGAAATGATACTATAAGGTACAACTCACATTTTTATAACCAAGTCCAGCTGTTTTCATACTAATGGGTCACAGTCCATTAATATGGGTCATGAAGTCCATTCAGTGGGTTGCTACCAGAATTAAATTAAAAATGGGGTAAGATACTTTATGATAGAATTGAAAATACCAAAGTACATTGCACGTAGCAAAACTGAATAGTGTTCCCTATTCAGTTTTTTTGTTCATAAATTATATGTACTAGACCACAGTGTTGAAAGCATTTCTTACACATACATCCGCTACCTTTGTCCTGTTTACTTGTACCATTCTCAGCCTCTCAACCCCCGTTCCCCTAATATGACCATCACCCAAAGGTCTGGGCAGAGAATGCTAAGTTATTTTCTTCGTGCTCCTCCTTCCTTTTCTCTCTTTATTGAAAAGGTTCTCATGTAGGATGACCTTCAAGACAGGGCTTGCGAGTTCTTTCCTTGTTTAAGAAATAAATTGCTGTATTTCTAAACCATTATATTTCCATTTCAGGCCAACCACCTCAAACTTGAAGACATGAAATCCCCAAGGAGAACCACCTTGTGCCTCATGTTTATTGTGATTTATTCTTCCAAAGCTACACTGAACTGGAATTCTGAATCTACTATTCATCCTTTGGTGAGTATACTCATATCTGCCATAATTTTTCTTGTCACATTTCTCAGTTTATTGGGAATGTTACAGAATGACAATGGTTCTTTAAAGAAGTTTAGGGAGAAAAACCTTTAGGGAGAGAAGAAAATTCTTCCCATGATTGTAACATAAGAAAAAATGTTGCTAATGAGGAGAAGGGGTGAATATAAACCTAGGTCAGTGTATTTGCTGGGTGACCACTTGCTATGCTCTGAAATAAGTGGTGGTGTCAAGGGAACATCAGTGTAGCTTCAAGAGAAACCTCCAGGCTTCCTTCCTTCACTAGATTGCAACCACTAGGCCTGAGGTGTCCAGTCTGTGAAACTGACAACAATAACAACAAAACAGATTTGAAATATTGAGCAGAACGTATGTTCTCAAAGGATTCATTCTAACTGGGTTATCAGACTAGAACACGCTCCAAAAGACATGAATCTCTGTGTGTGTCACAATCACAGACTGATATAGCTGAAGGGACCATAGACACCATTCAAGACCTTTGCTGACAAATTATCCAGGTGTTTTCATCTTTGGAAAGTCAATGAGAGTTTAGCTTAAGTAAAGGGAAGAACAAGTATCCCCTTATTCCTTATGGAAATTTTTGGGTTTTTCCTTACTTAGACTTCTCCCTGCATCAAAGGGCATGTTCCTCGTTGGGAATCTTTGGAGACTGATGTAATTCTCTCTGTCTCAATTTCTTCATCTGTAAAATGATGCTAATAGTAGTACTGATTTCTTTGATAGTTATGAAAATTGAATTAGTTTATACTATAAGAGGCCCTAGAACAGTGTCTGGCACATAATAAATGTTATATAAGTGTTTGCTGTTATTATTTCTCTTATTGTAATAGTATTTTCCACTTTTTTGTTTTAGATGTTTCAGTTCGATTTTTTTGTCAGTCACTGTTGTTAAAGCTTCACTGGTACATTTTTAACATTATACAATGTCCCTCTTTGCCCTCCTTTGTATGTTATAATTTAATTATTTGTCTGCTATTCTAGTTGGCATGTCTGCTTTTGTTTGTGTGCTTGCTTGATTTTTGTCCTTTATTTTTTTAAGCCTTTATATCCCACTTTATTATTCCCTTGTAAACAATGTGTGTTTGATTTTTTTTTCTTTTAAATCAAACTTGAGCAAGGAAATTTGCATAATTTATTCCCATTTGATATCATTTTCAAAATGCTTGATCTTACCTTTAGGATTTTGTTTCCCAACTATGCGCTTTCTTCCTATTTCCATTTTTGGTTCTTTCATTGTTTGACCTAGGTTATCTTTGTCTTTTCTTTATTTCTCTCACGACTTGGGGGATATATGTGGTGTGTCACCTCTTCCAAATTCCAGTGTGCAGGGTACAACGTATACACTCACACACAGTAGCCTGCCCATCTGAATAGAGGAGGGAAACATTAAAGCTTCTTGTGAGTTCACATAGCAGTGCAGAGCTCTGGCTATCCAAGGCAGGTGAGGTAAAAGCCAGGGCCCGAGATTATCTCAGCAATGGGGTGAACTTTGCTCTGTTCCAGTGTTTCTTAGTGCTATTGGCTGCAGCAGTGCCTGCCCTTTATGCCACATCTGCCCTCCTAGTGATGGCCCTGCAAAGCCCCTTCATCTACCTGGTGGCGAAGGCTGGTCAGGGGAAAAGCTGACCTCCGAGGGCTCTTGGTGGAATGTGAACTCCATCTTCCTGGAAGCTCCTACCACTCACCCCAAAGGACCCCACTTTTCCTTGCTAAATCTAACTTTCAAGGTATAATGTCTTCACATAACCCAAAGGCTGAGGACGCCCATTGGAAAAGTGTGCTTGAGGCTGCCTGATCAGTTTATACTGCCCTAAGCTGCCACCCAGTTTCCATAACTGACCTTCTACCATCTTAAATGCAACATGTATGCAACATGTAGTGATGGGCTTGGTTTTTCAAATCGTGGTAACCACCAAACATAAAATTTAACATCTTAAAACCATTTTCAAGCATACAATTCAGTAGTATTAAGTATATTCACATTATTGTACAACTAATTTCCATAATTTTTTTATTTTGCAAAACTCAAAGTTTATACCCATTTGACAGTAACTCCTCATTTCCTCCTCCACTGACAGCTGCTGGTTACCACTATTCTAATTTCTGTCTCTATGAATTTGGTGATTCTAGATACCTCATGTAGATGGAATCATAGAGTATTTGTCTTTTTGTGGCTGGCTTGTTTCACTTAGCATATTGTCCTCAGGATTTATCCATTATAGCCCCTGACAGCATTTCCTCCCTTTTTAAGGCTGAATAATGTCCTATTGTACGTATGTGCTGTATTTTGTTTGTCCATTCATCCAACCGTGGACATGAGTTGCTTCTACCTCTTGGCTGTTGTGAATAATGTGCCTATGAACATGAATATACACATGTGGGGTGAAGGCCTTTTAAAGGGTGATGATGTAGCCCAGTGCTTCTCAAACTTTCATGTGTACACAGATCTGCCCAGAGACCTTATTAAAGGGCAGATTTTAGCTCAGTATGCCTGGGTGGGGCCCAGGATGTTGGCTTTCACACATGCTGCCCTGGCTCATGCTCCAGTGACCACTCTTAGAGTTACAGGCTGTACATACTCAACTTTGATATCAGGCCTGAGTGGAAGCCCAGCTTTGACTTTCATTAGCTTTCGAAACTTTGTCAACTCTCTTCATTTCCCTGAGCCTGTTTCCGCCACATAAAATGAGACTAAATCATATCTCCTTCATTTGTTTGTTGTGAGGCTTAAATGTCCTACATGTAAGCCGCAGCACAGTGACTAGCACAGAGCGCAAGTGCTCATGAATTTGCAGTTATTTTTAATACTCTAGTATTAGGCTGCTGCACAAGTAATTGCAGATTTTGCAGTTACTTTGAATATAAATAAACCCCTCTGAATATATTTACATGAGGAGACATTGCTTGAGGACTCTTGCTCAGACAATTTTCTAACACAGCAGCAAAGATGTTAAATTGGAGGTTTCAGGTGTGTAGCAGGGCTGGGGTGAGTAGGGGTAAGATTTGGGAAAGCAGGATCCTTTGCTTACCACCTCGTTTGACATCCTGTTCCCTGGGAATTTTCTTCTTCGTGAATAAAAAGCCATCTCTCATTCCTGACTGACTACCTACCTCCACTTCAGGCCACCCTGCCCCACCGCCACAATTATGTGTGAAGTCATCATGTCCGACAGGCGGGGCATTTCCTGGAATTGGTGACCTTGTCTTTTCCGGCTGAAGCTTGGCCTTCAGGAAATTCCCTCTGGACAGCACTGTCCACTGTGGATCAGACAGTCCTCTGGACACCTCTACACAGATGGAGCAGGCAGGGGGAGGTCCAATTGGAAGCTCTGTTTTCTTGTCTGAAGTAAATACACTGCCGAGCATCTGCGAGCCCTGGCAAACCTATGCTCCCTTGTGAGTTCTACCCAGCACCCAAAGTGTGAGAGGAAAGGCAAGTGCTGGAGTCCCGCAGTTCCCCAAACTGGGATGACATGAGGACTCAGGACGGTAAGGCTGGTCCCCAGTGAGTCCAGCCCAGCAGGATACATGGCATACACCACTACCAGAGACTGCACTGAGCACCTGATGTGCCTCAGCACTTAGTACTTTTCATAATGTAAGAAACAGAGGATTAGAGGGAGTGAATGACTTCTCCTGAAAATCTGAGACTGTGGGATTCAGTTCTTGGTGTGACCATTTGCTCCATTCAAATCCAGGTCCCGTGACTTGGCAGCCAGCTCTTTGTGCCTCCTTGAATCTGGGGATAGTCAAGAGCCTTTGACCCCATCTCCACACCAGCTCCCCAGAGGGCTTTATTGCCATCCGTGTGCTTTTTCCTCCATCATCTCTGATGTTTGCAGGGCTTAAAATAGGAAGTAGGTTGTTCTTACTGGACAACAAAGAGGCTGTAGGTGACAGAGCTGTGGAAGCAGCACTTTGCAAACATGTGCCCTGAACATTCCAGATGATCACTATAAAGATTCAGGAAATCTTCAAAAAGTAGTATTTCCAAAAGATGGCCTCATGTCAATGGATGCGCTGGTTGAAAAGGTAGTTTCCTGCACCTCACCCCAGACCTACTGAATCATGCTGGGGGCAGGGGAGACAAGTGATCCTATTCTCACAAAGAGATGAGAGAATTGCTGCATGAGAGAACTGAAATATACCTTGATTTTAACACATAACTGACAAGACAAGAGGCAAGACCTCAATGCTTTAGTCCTATTGAAAGCAGAGAGAATGAAAACTTGACCTGGGAGAGCTGCCCAAAGGTGACCACTGGTGGTCATATTCTCCTGTGCTATCTGAGTCCTCTAACTGCTGCCTTGAAGTGTGAACAGAGAAAGCTCCCAGTGGCCACTCCCTCCTCCCTACCAGGCCCCAGAGAGGGTGGAGGTGGGAAAGCAGGGAGAACCTTCTTTTTGCCTGGGAACAGTGCCAAAGCATTCTCCAGGGGAAGCTGGGCCGGAACCAGCCCTATACATTGACTTTTCACCTTCAGTTCCTGCATATTCAAGTACGTTTGAAATAACTTCCCTGCAAATAAAGCAGCAACTAGGCTTTTGAAATTCCAGTCATCATCCATCATTCCTCTATTAATTTCTTCAAGAACATTTATGAACTATCAAGTACACAGTCCCTCCCCATTTCCTACAGACTTTAATACATTCCTCAACCAGTACCTCCTAAGGGCATCAGCAAGGGGAACAGGTAAACCTAACATGGAGTGGTAAATTGCTGACATCTGATCTTTTCCTAAAAATGTAACTTAGTAAGGGGAGGGAGACTAGCCAAGGGAACTATTAACTGGAAAGGAGGAGGGAATGGGAAGAGGTTATGGAGACAGAGAGAGAAACAGTGCTGGGTAGAGAGACCGGCTCCCTGAGACAATGCCAGTTTCCCAGGTCTCTGCTGATAAGATGATGCAGTGCCTCCGTCGACAAGTGCAGATTTTGGAGCTGGCTAGGTTTGAATCCTGGCTCTGCCATTGAAGTCTTTGTGACCATAGGCAAGTTACTGGACCTCTCTGTGCCTGTACTTTCCTATTAGTGAAAGGCGGATAATAACAGCATCTACCTCTTAGATTGTCCTGGCACAGGGTGTTAAATACATCTCAGGAAGTATTATGTTTGTCATTGTGATGATGTGAGATAACTAGAAAATAGTGGTAGGCAACCCTGATGGCAGAATGAGCTCTGCCCCAGGTGGCGGTCATGGACGTGTGGAGTTTGTGGTAAAGCACAGATCTCTGTGGGTGGGGGTTATCTGGGAGACTTCAGAGAGGCGGGGCTTTTCTATTGAGTGTGAAGGGAGTTTGGGGTAGAAAGCACATCACAGGAAAACTTGCAGGCAGGCAGGGATGAGCTAGGAAATCCATGCCAGGTCAAGATATGGGATAGGCTCTGTTACCAGCTGCAGAACTGGTGGTGAGCCCATGAGTGAAACTGATCAATGCTTACTCTTCAACAAAAAAGCTACATGATGAAGGAGATGAACTTCACAGAAATGCACCAGGTGGCAGGTGCAGCATGATGCCCCAGAACACCTTGATGACCCCTCCCCGAATAGCATTTGCCATATAACCAAAATTACTGTCAGTGCTTTGCATTAATTAAACATTTGGTTCTCGCAACAACGTTCTGAGATAAGCTATATTCATCCCCATTCTGTAGATAAGGACTGAGGCACAGAAAGGTTAGCTGATTTGCCCAAGGTCACACAGCCATTTTATGATGGAGCTAGGATTTGAACTCAATGTCTGCAGAGTCCTTACTTTTAATCACAGCACAGTATCATAATAGCTAAACTGTATTAAGAGCTCACTGTATGCCATACTGTAGTTTGCTTAGTTCTCATAACAATCCTATAAAGTTGATACTGTTATTATTCCCATGGTACAGGGAAAAAAACCTAAAGCTCAGCAAGGATGTGTAACTTCTCCAAGGTCACAAAGCCATAGAGTAAGTGGCACAGTGTTGTACCCAGGCAGTCTGACCCTAGAGCAGGCTCTCTTAGTTCCTACTACAGAAACCAGCAATAGAACCATCCAGGAGAAAAATGATGAGAAGCAGAAGAAATAATTTCTAAGCATGCACAACGGTTAAAGAGCCCTAATACAGCAGAAAAATTGAGGTGGGGACAGGCTGAGTGCTGAGAAGGAGGTCGTGAGACTTGTCTTGAAGGTCACTGGGATGATTCATAGTTCGAGTCAGGCAGAAAGTACAAGTTTAGAACATCATAATCATTTATATTTCTTGACAGGATTCAACCTACAGGAACTCTGAGAAAGTCAGATATGGTGATTTCTTCTGTTCCTGCTCTAGAGGCTGGTCTGAAAAAAATGAATTCCTAGGTCACACTACAGTAGCAACTCTACTTCATTTTCCAAACCATTTCATTGCTGTTGCCTGGCATCCACTGGACACATGGTGCTGACCCAAAATCTGCAGCCTTAAGCTCAGCTCCAACATTTAGGGGTATCGAAGCAGGGAACCATGGTGAAAAGACTTCCCTAGGATTAACAGCTTTCTCAAATGTTCTTTTCAGAGTCTTCATGAACAGGAACTAGCTGGTGAAGAGGCACTGAGGCAAAAACGAGCTGGTATGTAAACTCTGGCTTGGCAATCTCTTTTATAAGTCTACTCAAATGATATGTGTTGCAACTTTTTAAAACATTGTAGCATACATAATTCAGTCTCCAAGGACATCAGGGTCATATAATACAGTGTGATTTGCAAAAGTAATTACTAGGAAGCTCCATTCTCTACCAGATGACAGTAACTGGGTCATAGCAACACATAAGAACCCCTTTCCCTCCCCATCGCCATCTCTGTTCCTCACATTCCTAGGATTTTCCTGTGGCTCTCTCCTCAGCTGCCCTCCCGTGTCACCAAATGGCCTACTTCTCTGCCCACCATCCAGAAGCCTTTCTTTTTGCCTTTACAAGAAAAGTTATTTCACTCAAGACTTTATCTTTTGAAGCAATCTAACCACAAGGCTCAAGTCCTCCTCCTCCGTTTCCCACTCCAATTTTCCCACTTGCCTCTAAAGCAGTGGTCTGGAAAATACGAGACTCAGCCCTTTGGAGGGTTAGAGGCAGATGAAGAGCTGCAAATACTGACACAACCACCTTCAAATCCCATCCTGGGTGGACCCTGCGCAGATGTCAGGGAACAGCTGTAGGTTGGGTGTTCCCAGGACCCAGTACTTGTGCTCTCACCACAGCAGCCCTTCAAAAGCACAGATCGGATCCTGTCGTTTCCCTAGAACTCTTCATGGTTTCCCTTGGCCTTGGAAATAAAAGCCAATCATCTGCTCGCAACTCACCAGGCCTTCCATGCATTTCCCACCTGATCTCCTGTTCCCTTTCACTGCATCAACACCCTGCCCGTCGTCACCCTTTGTTTATCTGGGAGACTCCCACTGAAGTCTCAAGTTCTATGAACTCCTCCCCTGTTAAGCCTCCCATCCATTTCCCAGAGCATCAGAGACTGCTTTTCCTGGGTTCCCATTTCCCTTGATACATTTCCATTCACAACATTTGTCCCAAAGCACTGTAATTACTTTACTTCCTGTTTGCCACACCCAGTAGAGAAGCGCTCACTTGAGTCCTCCTTATCTCCGAAGCCTGGCTCAAGCCCAGTTTCTTTCTCAACCAGTGAGTGAACAGATGAAGCACTTGAACGTTCACGTTACAGCTACACCTTTCTGAATTCCTTTTGGGAAGGGTCTGCTGGCTGAGTGGCTGTACCAACCTTCTAGAAAAAAAAATATTTTACCCTATCACGTTATGATGGAATCATTTCTTCAGGCATGTGTGACTTCATCTAGTCAGTCTAAAAGACATAGTAGGTTGCCCAAGAAGGCAGGGTTACCCTGAGGTCAGAGTGGAGGCATCTGTTAGAGCCTTTCACTGTGCAGTGTCCAGTGCTTGAAATGAGAATTTGACCATATTTTATTAAGCTCTTAAAATACTGATGGGAAGATCATACCACTGTTGGTTTTCCCTCTCTTCCTTTCTCTTCCTTTTCTTTTCTTTTCTTTTCTATTTCAGCCTTCATTTTGTTAGCCCTGTGGGATCCACCCTTCCTTTCTCCCTCCTTCCCTAAGTGGCCTATAGCACAGTCTGTATGTTCCATGCTCTAAAACAGGTATCATTATCTCTACTCCATCCTGACAACCCCTTAAACTTTTCTGCACCCTATGACAGGAACAGAGCCAGGAATGTGCTTATTTGCTGTTTTGAAAGACTTTTGCCTTTTAAAATCAAACTACTAGCCAGTGAATTGCAGCTCCAGTCTTCTGCCAGGTTCTTCTAGGGCTCAGGCTGCCAGCTTCCTCAGGAGCAGTGGGTGACTACAGCTGTAAAAGGAATGTCTTCCTGTTCTTCTGAGCCAGGCTGTTTATGACCCATGGTGACAGTGTGAGAGGGTAGCCCTTGGGGAGGAAACCATTACTACATCTAAGGATTTGATATTCCAAAATTTTTCCAGGTGTGCTTTCATTAAAAACAATCATGATGACATTAAATCACCATGAAAACATGTTTTCCATTTATTATACATGGCCCTCTGTGTTCTCGGGCCACTAGAGTCATTTGGGAATTGTTAATGAATCAACTCATCATCTGCAGAAGATGGATTGACCTTGGTACTTTCACAAAATCATGGAAGTAAGAAATGGCCACAGAAAGGCCCAGGCACTAGGCCCCAGATATCCAGAATGCTAGCTGCAGTTAAGAAGATGACTCTCCAGGAAAATGATGGAAGGAAGCCACAGGAAACGTTACCTTCAGCAGGACGCCACATGGAGGTGTGTGTTCTGCTCGGTGTGTTCGTTAAGTGAGGTGTTAGAACTGAGCTGATTCTCACGGTGCGATTCCCTTTCACATACACATATCTCTCCCTTTCTGAAGCCTGGATGTCACAAGGAGACAAGGGTTCTAAGAGAAAAACAATTAGGTCAGGAATTTTTTTCGAGTCACTGGACCAAATCTTTAGCATTTGGAATAGAATCATCTTTAAAGATGGGGTCAATATTTATATTTATTCTCAGCACACCATGAATTTCTTCCCAAGTGACTGGTCAGTTACGTAACCTAACTGGCCCCTTGAATTTATATGTATGTATATATACACACATACATACAGGTATGTGTATATATGAATATGTGTGTATATATGTATACGTGTGTGTGTGTGTACTATTATCCTTCTTTTGGCATCTAAGGGGTTGGTTCCAGGAACCCCTCAGATGCCAAAATGTGCATATGCTGAAGTATCTGATATTAAATTGTACAAATTTGCATATAACCTATGCACATCCTCACCTATATTTAAAATTATGTCTAGATTATTTATAATACCTAGTGCAACGTAAATACTATGTAAATAGTTGTTGTATCGTACTTTTTAAGTAATAGCGACAAGAAAAAAAAGGCTGTACATGTTCGGTAAGGACACAATATTATATTATTACACATATATGTATCACATATGTATGTCACATTTACATACACACACATATCTCATAGTTATTACCTTATTGGGTTGTTAGGAAGATTAAATAAGGTTATGTTAATATCACTTTAAAAATGTTAATTTGATTATCTGGTGTTTAATTTTTTCTTTTAATAGTTTTTTTAAAATAAATTTAAAACAAAGAAAATCATTTTTTTTCTATAAAATAGTATTGCATTTGAAAGGGCCTGATCTACCTCCAGTCCAGTGAAGGTATTCTGTACCAGTCACATATAATCACTTGAAAGCAGGGGCACAGATGCTGTGATACAGGAGTTAGCCTTTTACGAAAACTTTGTCAAAATTCTGTCGGGAAAAAGGCATGCACAATACCCAGAGGTAAGAAAAAGCATGGAGCTGCCTGTTAGGGCAATAAGTGGCTGTAACGGAGCAGAGGGAAATAAGAATGGGGGAAAGATCCTGAGTCGTGTCACGATTCCATCAGGAAGTGGATTCTGGATCAGCTGATGGGCTGGCACAGAGAGGTGACTGATGAATGCACCTAAGTGAAAGGTATCCCGAAGGTTATGGTTAAATAAATTACATGAAGAAATTAGTGCCTGGGAAACCAGCCAGGAGGCTCGGCAGTCTAGACATGCAACCCTGGCCATGGAGTAAGATGGAAAAGAAGCAGAGGAAATGCTCGCCAAAGACATTTTGAAAAACACAGCAAAAGGATTTGGAGAATGAAGGACCGCAATAATCCCTGTGACTCTTCAGGAGAGCACAAACCTGGAAGACGGTGCTTTTGGAAGGTCACAGGTAAAGACCAGAGTTCAAAATAAAAGCTTGCCCTGGAGGTTTGCAGATAAGCTCCAAACTCAGTCTTAAGGGGACTTTTCACAGGTGACTGAAAGTGGATGTTTCTTAACGGTTAAAAGTAACACAGATGTCAACTGGCCGAGTGCTCCACTCCAGGTTTCTGAGAGTAATTGGGAAGGGGGCGTGTCTTGGAGCCTGGTGCTCCAAGAAGAGTCCCAACTGATTATTCTTTGGCTTCAAAGGAATAACTAATGAGAGACAAAACAGCAAGAGAGGGAGATTCAGGATGTCCAAATGCTGCACTGGATACACGCACATTTTCACATTTATTTAGTCAGAGTAAGGTTCCCAATCTGGGAGGAACCTTACTGGTGATGACATGTGGCCCTGAGTGCTCTGAGCCACCAGTGGTGGTGGGGGAGTGAGACAAAAGACCTGGTGCTCTCAGCTGGTGTGTAGGGTAGGTTTTAAGCTTGACATTTAATGTTGGGAGTGTTTTGCTTTTTAAAAAAATTTCTGATGAACGTTTTTCTTTTTTGTTTGTTTGTTTAACTATCCCAAAGATGAAGCCTGATGTGAATAATGTGAGCATTTCTTGACATATCAGCACACATCTGCATAGAACATAATCATTATATTTATGATAATCAGAATTACTATTTTACTGGCAACTATATGCCAGACACTTCATTAGGGGTTTTCACGTACAATTCCAGCTCTTTAACAATAATCCTGCAGAGAAAATACTACCTTTCATTTACAGATAAGCAAAGTGTGGCTCACAGGGTTAAATGACCTGCGCAGGTCAAAATGGGGGCATTCCTCCCCCATTCTCTCTGGCTCCAAAGTCCATGCTCACAGTTATGACTTATAGTTTTCAACATGTGTTCCTGGTTGACTCATGAAGTCCCATTTCACAATTCTTGGAGCAGCTGTGAAGAGTAAGGAAGGCTGGTATATCTGCCTTCATCTTACTAGGTAAAATGGGGCTAACTTTGATGATTTGGGTATATGGATAGCTAGTAGAATAAGTTCTCTTCCCTAGGCTTCACAGTCTGGTATTTGATGACACAGTACTGCCCACTTCCTCCTCAATCTACACCTGCCACGTTGCCCATAGCCTTGGGCTCTGATGATTTTCTCCTTTGTGAATGACTCTTTCTGAAACCTGAAGAGAGAATAAGATCCCTTCACTGCATCTGCAGAGCAATTGCACAGTAGTATACAGACAATCCTGCCAAATTGCCACCTTCTAGAATATGTCAAGAAACAAGCAAAATAGTAGGTATCTTTTGACATTTACTTGCTTAGACCAACAGGGAGAAACCAGAGTGCCAAACCCAATGGTAAAATTGCATTGACCCCTTTAGTCAAGAGGAAGCCACACCAACCAATCTCTTTTCTCCTGGGTGAAGTTAGCAGGCAAGAAGTTAATTTATGCATCTACTTAAGCTCTGACGCTGACAAACCATAGTTCCCATTAGTGTTTCCAGGCAAAAGTGGAATTGTTTGCTTAAACAGCTGTGATTAAGACCCAAATATGTTGGTTGCAGTTTGTGGCCAACTTTCCAGAAATGTCCCTGTAAGATAAGTACTTTGTGGCTGGCAGTGATTTATGGGAAAGGAGAAGGGAAATCCTGGTTGTCTTGTGCCTCCTGGGCCTGCTGATAGGCCTCTGTCTGTGACACTGATGACACCTGGAATTGGCTACCTTCCACAAAGTGCATCAGTGAGCCAGAAAAATCCAGACTAACAATGCCAGGGGCAAAGAAAATACGTTAAACTATCAGGAGTCAGACATCCCGAGGAGCAGAAAAGGACGGGAGTGCATCCAAAACACACACACAGAAGTTGAGAAACTGTCTTTGTTCCTCCTGGTCCCTGGTAGTCGTTGGGGGAAAGACAAGGAATGTCACTTTCCAGGCTCTGAAGTCCTCAGGCTGAGAGGGGCAGGCATTTCTAACCCTCAACTCCAGGCCTTCTGAGGGAGTGAGGCGAGCGAGCCTCTAACCCCACCGCTATGTGGGTCATGCTGATACCTGAGCATCTACGCTGCCCCTTAGGTGCTGATCCTGTTGCCCTGGGACATTACAGGGGAAGAAGGCTCAGCCACAGCCTCTGTATGCTGTTTGCCTATAGGACCATGATACTGTTCTAGGCTTCAGAAGAGAAGAAATGACCAATTGCAAGTGTGTACTGGGGGATTGAGGGCATCTTCTTGCTGTTCCTCAAGAACCCAAGAGGGTTGCTGTCTCAGGGCTTTCATACCTGTTTACTCTTCCTAGAGTGACATTCTCCAGATAGCTTCCTGGTTCACCCCTTACTTCATTTGAGTCTCTGATCATAGTTCGCTGCTTAAGAAAGGTCTTTTGTAACCATTCAAAAACAAAACAAAACAAAAACCCTCCCTGTTGTCCTGTCACTGTTTCCTTACCTTCCTTCATTAAATTAAAATGTAAACTTATCTTTTGCCTCCAGCATAAGGATGAAAGATCCTGGAAGACAGGGCTTTGCTCCTTTTATTCACCCTGTGTCTCTAGCTGCTAGTGCAGTACCTAGAAAATAGACATTCAATAAATAGTAAAATTACAGGTAAATCATTAAATCAAGGAACAAACAAATGAGGTTAGCAAGGCTTAATATCAAAATACACGAATGTCAATGACAATGAGTCACAAAGCATTTTTAGTAGAGATGGTGTTTCACTGTGTTGCCAGGCTGGTCTTGAACTCCTGACTTCATGATCTGCCCGCCTTGGCCTTCCAAAATGTTGGGATTACAAGCGTGAGTCACTGCGCCCAGACCTGAATGTGAATTTTTAAGACATTTATTATGTTGAATAGAATTAAACAAAGGTTTACAAATAATTCTTTGATTTATTATTAATCATTTTGACTTCAAACTTGATTTTATTTTAGAATTTAGGAATTGTATGCCAAGTTCTAAAGATACATTTAACAATAATAACTCATATTTTTAATAGTACTTTAAGGTTCACAAAGTGTTCCCATTTGGCAATGATAGACTGGATAAAGAAAATGTGGCATACAAACACCATGGAATACTATGCAGCCATAAGAAGGACGAGTTCACGTCCTTTCCAGGGACATGGATGAAGTTGGAAACCATCATTCTCAGCAAACTAACACAGGAACAGAAAACCAAACACCGCATGTTCTCACTTATAAGTGGGAGTTGAACAATGAGAACTCATGGACACAGGCAGGGGAACATCACACACCAGGGCCTGTCAGTGGTTGGGGTCTAGGGGAGAGAGAGCATTAGAAGAAATATCTAATGTAGATGACGGGTTGATGGGTGCAGCAAACCACCATGGCACGTGTACACCTATGTAACAAACCTGCCCGTTCTGCATATGTATCCCAGAACTTAAAGTGTTAAAAAAAAAAGTGGTCTCATTCATTATCTTCTTCCATCTGAGATGTGTCAGGGTACCATGAAAAGAAAATGGACTTTGGAGTCAGAAAAATGTTTCCAATCCCAGCATTGACACTGTCAACGTGGCTTCAACTCTTTGAACCTCAGTTTGCCATCTGCCACACAGATGTATGCATACTGTTCTCATGGGCCTAGAACCTAACAGATGATTAATAAATGCAGCTGCTGCTGTTGTTGTTACGTTTGCTATCATCACTGATTTATTCAGCATCATTGAAGAGAGGGAATGAGCAAGTATCACCTCCCTTGAGGCAAGAAAGGGAAAATGTGTGAACAAATACGTTTAGAGGCTGTCTGAGTGTTTGCCTCCATAGGAGCAGTGGCAGGAGGTGTCTGGAAACAAAACGCAAAGCCAAACACAAGTTTGAGTGCCGATATTGGCTCTCCAAAATTCCCTTCTGGGTTTCTTCATTTGGATTGGAACATTAGACCTCAAACCTACTTGATCATCAAAATCACCAGTAGAAATTGAAAAAAATAAAACAAAACAAAACAGAAATACAGGATTCTGGCCCTAACCCATAAATACTGTACTTTGGTTCACATGGGCTGAGCCTCCAAAGTCTCTCTCTCTCTCCCTCCCTCTCTCTCTCTCTCTCTCTCTCTCTCTCTGTGTGTGTGTGTGTGTGTGTGTGTGTGTGTGTGTATTCCCTAGGTGTGTATAATCCTCAGTCAGGTTTGGGGATCACTGGAATAGATGATTTCCAAGGGCAAGCCAACAGTCTGCTAAATTACAATGGCGTTTTTGAGTCTGTTTTGAATAATTGAGTATTTTCAAGGAGAAGGCATTTTCTTCTCTATTCGAGGTTCCCCATCCATACCAGTCTCTAGAGAGAGGTAACGCTCAGGCTAAGGGTGATTCTGAAACTCTTTTTAGAAGCTATTGGAGAACATAAAAGGTAGGTAAAGGAAAGAGATCCTTAGAGGCCGGGTGCCCACATTAACAGCTGCAGGAATGCTATAGACTGAAACTTGCTGAGGTCACAGGAGCCTTTCCTCTTAGTTCTTGATGTTTTTGACTCGGCTCCTTGTAAAATCTGAGCAGAACTGCCTTGGTTTCAATGGGGAGGGATGACATCCTTGAGTCACCATGTGCTTTCTAGGCATGCACTTGTGCTTCAGCTGTGACTGAAAAGAGCACAGGGAGTAGGGAGTAGGCTCAGGTGCAGGTGTGACTCTCAGGCAGGCATTGATATTTTGCGGGATCAGATCCTGGGATGCAACAGAGCAATGAAGTGGGAGATATGGATTTGTCACTGACCTCACCCATCCAAAAGGCAGCTACCATCCAGGAAATCCTGTTTATATCTATGGGAGGAGAGTAGACTGGTGTGGCAAAGAGAATCCTGGAGGTAGTGAACCCTCTGGAGGATGTAAACATTGCTGCATTGCTTTTCAGGAAAAAGAATGTACTCTAAGGCAGACCTTGTAAATATTGTGCAGCCTCTGTCCTCGCAAATATTCCCAATGGACAACATAATGTGTCCAGAGTTAGAATCGCATAAATTAAGATTAACCATTCTTCCAGGAAGCTTGTTTTCATCACAGAACCATTTGAGGGTCAGAAAGTAAACAGGAAATTTGAGGCAATGCCATACTATCACGACAGAGTTTCTGCATTACTTATAAAAGTCACTTTATTCTATTTGCTAAGTACATTTTTATAAAGAGGAAATATACCTTAATATGCATTCTTAATTTAAGAAAATCTGCACAGACCTCTTTAATAGGCTGAGTTAATTGTGAAAGCTGAATGATGCCAGGATGAAATAATTCTCAACAAGGTTGACGGGTAAAACCAACCGTCTAAGACAATTTACAAAACTAAGTGAACAAATATTATAGCTTTCTGAAACAAACATTCAACTATTAGAATTTCCCAGGATAAACTTACTCTATTTTAGTATTTCACACCAAGAATTCTTGGAATATATAAATCTTGCAACATTATGGGAAAATTTTGTGCCCTTTTAACACAGAATTTTAACTTTATGGTATAGTATACTTTATCTTTTTCAAATAGAATGTATATTTTAAAGTAATCATTTTATAAATATTCACTAATTTTTTTCTTATTTAACTGACAAGATAAAATATTCTCAATGGCCAGGCACAGCAGCTCATGACCATAATCTCAGCACTTTGGGAGGCTGAGGCAGGCAGATCACTTGAGCCCAGGAGTTCAAAACAAGACTAGGCAACATGGTGAAATTCCGTCGGTACAAAAAGCACAGAAATTAGCTAGGCATGATGACATGAGCTTGTGGACCCAGCTTCTCAGGAGGCTGAGGCTGGAGGATCACTTGGGCCCAGGAGGTGGAGGTCAAGGTGAGCCAAGATCATGCCACTACACTACTGCCTGGGCGCCAGAGAGACCCTGTCTCAAAAAAAGAAAAACATTCTCAATGTGTCTGTGTAAAACATTCTTATTCTTTGAAGGTTCTTTATTAAGTATTAGCTGTGTCCATGACTTCGGTTATATATTCTAGCCAAGATTTGGTCAAAGATTCTGTCAGTGACAGAGAGGTGAATTTGTGACTTGACTCAGAGAATTTCAGGTTTAACAAGAATTGATTGGTCACGTATTTATAATGTGGTGAGCTCTATGCCAGATGGAGTAAGTAAGGCTAAAAGAAGTGAAAGAAACATGAAAGAAACAGTTCCTGCTCTTGGGAAGCTTAAAACTAATGGCCCAGACATGATGTGGTATAGAAAACCATGAAAGAACAATTCCCAAAGTGTGTGTGTATATGTGTGTGTGTGTGTGTGTGTGTGTGGTGTATGTATATGTATGTGTGTCTCACACACATATATATTTAGTGTGTATAAATAGTATATAATTGTATAGACTATGTATATATAGACTAGACTATATAGACTAGACTATACATATTTGAGACTAGACTATATAGTTTATATATATATATATAGTAGTCTATACAGACTGCTATAGTCAAGGCGGATCTGTTCCCCAGCACACACCTACATCAGGCAGGCTAGAAGACATATATAGCATACTATATATAGAGACTACTATATATGTAGGATATAGTATTATATATATATAGTCTAGACTATATATTATTACATATATATCTATGTATATCTAGGCTATATATATAGCATACTATATATAGACTACTATATATAGTATCTGTAGTATAGTAGAATATGTAGTATATATAGTATAGTATATATATAGTATATGTAGTATATATAATAATATATATAAAGTCTATATATTTAGTCTCTATAATATATATAGTCTATATATATATAGTCTGGACTATATGGATAGCATAGTACATACAGACTATTATATATAGTATATATAGTCTACTACTACATATAGTATATATAGTCTATAGCAGTCTACTACTATATATAGTCTATATAAAGAGTAGTCTATATAGGCTACTATATGGTAGTCTATATATGTATAGTATAGTAGTCTATATATATATAATATGCCATAAATGGTCTAGTCTATATATATATATATATAGTCTATATAAAGTGTATTAGTATATACAGTATAGTATGTAAATAGTATATATAGTCTATATAGTCTATAGACTCTATATGGTAATCTATATAGTATATACATAGTCTATGTATAGTAGTCTCTATAGACTACTAGTATTAATATACTATATATGTATATAATCTAGCCTGCCTGATGTAGGTGTGTGTTGGGGAACAGATACACCTTGAATGCAAGCCAGTTAACCACCTGGAGACAATTTGGAAAAACAATGAAGAGCTGAAAATCTCTTTTGTTTTACTTTCCATTTGCCAAACTTCTATGGAGTACCTATTGTTTCTTAACACAGGAGATACAGAGGAAGAACAAAGAATATATGCTCTTTCCATAGGCTAAGGGCAAAGGGAATTAACTGTGTGACTTTTCCTGGATGTCTTCAAGTCATGCATGGTTCAGCTCTTAGAATATGCATCTATCGACTGAAAGTTGCTGGAAACACTGACTCACTCCTATGAGTCCTGACCCTGACATATTTTGCCTGAACCATTTCCAGACCCTCCCTGCTGTTCTCTCTGCTTCCACTCTTGCCTCATTACAGTCCATAGTTCACACAGCAGTCCTTGGCCTTGGACACCAAGGTGGTGAGTAGATAAACTCTTCTTTTTCTCTGAAAGGTTTCATTAGAAATTCCTAAGGGTTGATGGACTAACCATTCATATGTACCTGTCATTATCTTTAACTGCTGAAGTATCCATCATGATCTTGTTCCATCTCCCATGGTAAGTTCTCACAGCCTTCATGTGCTTTCATTGTAGTTGCCACAAAAAGTCCTGCAGCTGAAGAATACACTGTTAATATTGAGATCAGTTTTGAAAATGCATCCTTCCTGGATCCTGTCAAAGCCTACTTGAACAGCCTCAGTTTTCCAATCCAAGGGAATAACACTGACCAAATTACCGACATTGTGAGCATAAATGTGACAACAGGTGAGTAAGAGACCCATTGCTTCAGAATAAACGATTGGATGTCATGAGAAAGATTGAGCTCCTAACTATCAGAACAATCTTCTACTCAGTAGGCAAGTGAAATGACTCACCAGGACCGATGTGTGGGTCTATGACTTCACAGCCTTCCTGAACGAAGCCTCTATGAGTAAACTCTGCAGCCAGAGGTTTCTTATGTTAAGGGGTGACCAAGGGTTTGCTTGGTGGTTTGTATGATGCTTGTCATAAAGTGGTCCCAAGATATGGCCAGGTCCTTTGTGATAAACTACTGGGTCCTCTTCCCATGGGCAGATAAACTACTGGGTCCTCTTGCCTGGATCCTCTTCCCTTGCTATGTCAATGGAATATATTCCATTGACATAGCACCTACAATGCCAAAGAGAGAGGCATTTGGTACTTACTAATATCTTGAATATATATTACTAATATCTTGAATATTAGTAAGTACCAAATGCCCTTCTCTTCGTCATGATAGGTCAGGAAATAGGAAACAAGTACATGCCTGCATCAGAAGTAAGGCATTAAGCAGAACCTCTCAGGCCATAGATTCTACTTTCTGGTTGCTAACTGTTTTCCCAGGTCATGCTAGCTTCCCTATGTCTCCAGAGACCATCACCCGAGATTTGGTATACAGTACATGCTGTGAGATAGGGCTTCCACTTGTCTGATAAAAGGGTATTGCTTTTTAAATTGGAAAGACGTTGGGTTTTATTATTCTAGAATGAAGTTAAGAAAAATAGATACTGGGTTTTATTATTCTAAAATGAGGGCAAGAAAAAAAATCTTGTTTTTGAAATTCTTCTTGAATTTGCATATTTCAAATAGTCCATTCCAATGTCAGTACATGCATTTTAATGTTTGATTCTTGATATATGCTACTTGAAGTCATAGATCCCTTATCACTCCTTTTGGATGCTGTTTCCCACTGAATTCTACCATTAGCACTAATTTCCTTGAATTAGTGGTTTTCCACTAACTGAGGGTAATTCTCAGTCACTAATGTGCAGTTATAAGTCCTTCAGGAGCCGTGAGCTTCTGCTGTGTTTCCCACTCTTTATCCATAGAACATCTCACAAAACTAAGGTACTTTGGAACATACATAGGAGACATCATTCTATGTTTCCCACCCAGCACAGATATTTTACCTTTAGAATAAATTATTGGATAGATTTTTAGTCAATTTTGCTTTCCAGTTTTTTAATGGAAACCTTTTGGTATCTTTGTAGGTGGTAGTAAGTGAATCCAGTAAATGCAACAGACCAAGAAGTATCAAAAGTAATTTTGTGTTGAATAACTTGTAATTACAGACACTTGAGCTTTAGCTGTGAGTTTATCTTCCATACATTCAATATAAACATATTAACAAACTTTCTCTGATTTTTTCTGCTAGAGGTGGGATGACTTCAAGAGGCATCACTTGTTTAACCATCTGAAAAACTTGGGTTAATAAGCTTCTCAATTAGAATGCATTTGACCTTGGAAAGTTTAATTTATCCTTCCAGAAAGACTGGTCATTCACACATAGAGGGGGTGAATCCTTTCTGATTGTGAACTATGAAACAGGTTTGACAACAGTGGATGCTTCAACATGGCAGAGAGAGCCTGAGGTTCCTGGACCTCAGGACCAGCAGGGAACAGCTAAGGGAAGTTGTCCTCAAAGAGCAAGTGAATGGAATGGGTGGGCAATGAAGGTTAAGCCTACTGACCATGGCACTAATGTCTAAGCATCCAAACTTTCACCATCTTCCTCTTTCCATCTTTCCCTCGCCTCATTCTTCCAACAGCTTACCTTATGATCCTTTTTCAGTAATGATAAATAAAACTGAGGATATTTAAAAGCAGACAATGTACATAAAGCACCGATCAATACCTGAGATATGGCAGGTGGTCTGGAGGTGGTAACTTTTTCCATTCTTCTGTGTATGGCATGTTTGCATTTTCTGTGGGACTTGAAAGTTCTTCAACTACTCCTCCCATAATCCTCCCTCACAAAACAGAAGACAACAACAAAATTGCTTTAGCACTGGAATTTCATGTCAGTAAGAGAGAGATTTCAAGAAGTGAGATCTTGTTGGCTATCCTCATATTGCCTCCAGTGGACACTTAGCTTCTTTGTTAGCAACTCCAGTTTCTTCTGTTCCTAATTCTCCTGCCCAAGTGCCACCCACTTCTGGGACATGGGCTGCATTAGTGTCCAAGGAATTAACTGGAACATGTTGTACCTCCTATTTCAGAAACAACTATTTGATAACTTCCCTTTGGGTAGTCACTCTGTGGGACTTTGCCTGATCACCCATCTGCAGAACAAACAGCTCTCAAAGATGTGACTTTGGTCCAGCTTTGAAAATTGATTCAAAACTCTCCTATTTCAGAGCTCCAATGAGAGCAGAGTTCATGTAGGCTGTTCACATCTGACTTGATATGCAGAAGGCACAAATTTACTTGCACTCGATATTTGTTATCTATTGATGCATAACAAAGTCTAAAACCTAGCATCATTAAGTAGCATTTATTATCTGAGAGTTTTTAAAATCATTGTATTTATATTTGTTAAGAATTAAGATGTAGAAGGTGGAAGTACTGATGAGTATTGGTACTAACAGTAATATAAAAATAAACTTCCATATATATATAAACTTATTTACCCTGTAAGCTCTATCTACAATAGTCTACAAATAGAGGTATGCGTTACATACATCCTGCTGCATTTAACATATGGAAAGAAACCATTGTTCCTTGTTGCTCACTTCTGGGAGATGAAAATGCACTAAAGCCATGAAAGTCACTCATTGCCAGGCCAAGGTTGACCCTTCCTTTTATACGATACAGAGGCCCAGAGATGAACCAGCCCCAATCCAAAGGCTCTCACCTACATTTGAGAATGCTTATTCTTTCTCACTGGGGTTTCCATCGAGACAGGACCTCTTGTTGTCCTCCACAAGTGTGTGATGTAAAAGGACACTTTTTTCTTTTTGTCTTTATGTCCTAAGTGGGGTTTTTATGGTAATGGAAAAAAAAGTTTAGTTCTCTTATTAGAACATAGACTGTTTCAGAGTTTTTGAGGGTTAGAAATCTTAGAGCAGCTTAGCTGGGTGGTTCTGGCTCAAGGTCTCTCATAAGGTTGTGAGTAATCTATCAACCATTGTTGTTGTTGTATGAAAGCTCAACTGGGGCCAGAAATCCATTTCTTTTTCTTTCTTTCTTTTTTTTTTTTTTGAGACAGTTCTCACTTTGTTGCCCAGGCTGGAGGTAGTGGTTGCAATCTCAACTCATTGCAACCTCTGCCTCCCAGGCACAAGCAATATTCCCACCTCAGCCTCTTGAGTTGCTGGCACTATAGGTACACAACACCATTCCCAGCTAATATTTTTGTATTTTTTTTTTTTTGGTAGAGATGGGGTTTTGCTATGTTTCCCAGGCTGGCCTAAAACTCCTGGGCTCAAGTGATCCACCTACCTCGGCCTCCCAAGTGCTGGGATTACAGGAGTGAGCCACTGTGCCTGGGCTGGAAAAGTTATTTCTAAGCTCACTCATGTGGTTGTTAACAGGCTCCAGTTTCTCACTAGCTATTGGCTGCAGACCTCAGTTCCTTGCCATGTGGACCTCTCCACAATGTGTCTTCATGCCACAGCAGCCAATTCCCCCAGAGTGAAGGGAGAGAGAGAAAGAGAGAAAGCAACCAAGAGGAAAGCTATAATGTTTTTAATAACCTAATCTTAGAAGTGCTATACCATCATTTCTGCCATATTCTGTTGATTACATAGACTAATCTCAGTACAGTATAAGAAGGTACTACAAAAGAATGTGAGTACCTAGTGGTAGGGATAGTCAAAGGCCATCTTGGAAGTTGGATACCTTGTACTTATCATCATAGACATCTGGTGGCTATTAACTATTAGGCATGACTATCTAAAAGATGACCTAGCCATTCGTCACTCAACCGTCACAGCAGTCATCTTTCAGATTGTCCTGGCTAATAGCATGGTGATGCATACACGCAAACATCAATTTCATGCAGTGCTATTGAACTTCTCAGAAAGAAAATATAAAGTCAGATTAGGCTTTTCTTGAAGAATGAATACCTGCAGGCTATAAATGCAAATATGGTGACCACCTTCTCTCTCCTTGCTGTTCTGGGTAACGATAGTCTGCAGACTTACTGGAAATGAAATCTGGTGCTCCTGTGAGACAGGCTACGGGTGGCCTCGGGAAAGGTGTCTTCACAGTCTTACTTGTCAAGAGCATGATGTCTTCCTCCCAGGGCACCAGTGCAGTTGCCTTAAAGAACTCCCTCCCAAAGGACCTTTTTGCCAGCTTCAGGAAGGTAAGTACTGCTCATTAAATGCTCTTTGAGTGGATATTGAACACCAGTGTATGGCCAGGTGCAGTGGCTCATGCCTGTAATCCCAGCACTTTGGGAGGCTGATGTAGGTGGATCACCTGAAGTCAGGAGTTCGAGAGCAGCCTGGCCAATATGGAGCAACCCTGTCTCTACTAAAATGCAAAAATTAGCCAGATTGTGGTGGTGCATGCCTGTAGTCCCAGCTACTCAGAAGGCTGAGGCAGGATAATTGCTTGAACTTGGGAAGCAGAGGTTGCAGCAAGTTGAGATCATGCCGAACACTGCAGCCTGGGTGACAGGGGGAGACTCCATCTCAGACAAACAAACAAATAAAAACAGCATACAAATGTTTCTGCTTTGTGTATACTCAAACACTAACGTGATATTTTTAAATATTGCCCTATGTTTTTTAACAGACATTACCCTGAACATGAGAGTCAGACTAAATGTAGGCTTTCAAGAAGACCTCATGAATACTTCCTCTGCCCTCTATAGGTCCTACAAGACCGACTTGGAAACAGCGGTAGGTTTTGGCCCCAAGAGCCTCTTAGCCAACAAACTTTGGTCTGAACTGAGTCTATTGCATTCACAGTGAACAGTTGCTTGGATCTGTCAGAATTTACTGATGGGGATTTGTTATTCTTTTGCATCTGAGATGGCAAATTAATACGTGCTCAAATCAAATCATGTTTAGGAGACAGTGTGGCATCACCTTAACCTATAAGTAGAAATTTTTCTCAGGGTGGAACTGGTTCAGGTAAGATTTGGTGGCATCAATTCACTAAAACTTATTCAGAGCCCCAGGAACCTAGCCTACAAGCACCAGTTAATGCATTTCTATTCTTCACATATCATATGAATGAAACCTCTAACAACTTTTGGGCAGACCAACCGTAGCTGGGCACAGAGGGTTTCAAACCACTCTACACTAGCGGTCACTAGACATTCATACCTACGACAGATATAAATTTATTTGCGTAAAAATAGAGACTATTTTACCAGTGTTAACTGTTTGCCAGCCACTGTCTTAAGTGCTTTACACTGAGTTGATTCATCTAAACCTAAACATTTTGCTGGAGTTAACCTATTTCGAGCAGAGCTTCCCAACAATGTGGCACAGATTATTATAGGTGGGCTGAGAAAATGACTTCCATTAACTTTCCTGACAGCCAAGCCCTGCCTTAGGCTGTCAGCAGCCTCCTGCTCATCCCAGTGTGTCACCCAAATATTGTTATTTCCCATGAGTGCCTTGATGAAGTGCTGCTTCAGAAGAGTCTGGGATATTTGATTTACATTTCTGGCATGTAATATTTATGCACAGCAGGATAGTCTTCCTCACACACACACACTATACTAAATTATGTGCTTTGAAAGAAAGAGAGTTACATAGCAACCACCCAGGTATCTGGCACACCAATCAATGCTGCAGTATGGCAGCCATGAGGATGCCTCCCACAGACCTCCAACTACAGATCATGTCATGGAGCAAGGGCTGCAGCTGCTGCCTCTGAAATCCATGACCATCACTGCTGCTCCCTACCAATGAAGGGGCATAGCACGTCTGTGTCTGGCAGACACTAGGACTCCTTGGGAGGCTTTAGTGAACCTTTCCAGGCTCAGGCTAGGATGCTTTTATCCAACCTCCCTTCCCTCTCTCTTTCATTTGAGGGTCTGGTGGCTCTCTCTGTCTTCTCTGCTCCCTCCACATTTTCTTTTCTAGGCATTTCCCTGAGTAAATTTTTTGCACGTTTCATCTAGTTTGCTAGTAGGAGTCTACTTCTTGGAGGACCCAGGCTGACATAGATAGTTAGGAATTACCTCTTCAGAAATCTAATGCCCACAAAATTAACAAAATAGACAGAAGATAATTTTACCCAGTGTGATTAAGAATATGTGGTTTTTACTCTACGTCAAATCTTTTGATGTACCTCTCTCTACACTTTGATGTGTGACACTCACCTTGCTTTATTTTTCAGTTCCGGAAGGGTTATGGAATTTTACCAGGCTTCAAGAGCGTGACTGTGACAGGGTTCAAGTAAGACTATTGTAATTTGGTCATTTCTACTTTATGGCTGGGATCCATATGGTAGTGAAGGAGGAAAACCCCTTAGAGAGGCATTATTCACGTGGAATGCTCAGCAGGACCAGTTTGGTAGAGGTGAAAAGAGTGGTTCACCCCTTACAGATGTACCTGTTTAAAAGGAAGAAAGAAAAAGACTTGTGTTCATTCTATACACACGCAAATATTTTTGCAAGCAAAGATAAGGGATAAAAGTTTGTAGTCCAGATAGTTCAGAAATATAAAAATAAAATAATGCTGTGTAATAATGTCTTTCTACCAGAAGATCCTACTGGCCAGTCAGGACCATAGATTTGCATGCTGCAACAGGCAGTTCTTGCTATTTTGTTTTCCTAAGCAAGTAAGCCATAAATATCTAGACTCTTCCAGGTCAGCTATTGTTTTACTGAACTGAGTGGTCTCTGTCCAGGTCTGGAAGTGTGATTGTGACATATGAACTCCAGACTACAGCACCATCACTTGATTTAATTCATAAAGCCAATGAGCGAGTTGTACAGAGCCTCAATCAGACCTACGGAATGGACGACAGCTCCTTTCAAGCATTTAATGGCAGTAAGTGAAATTGTTTAGATATGATCATGGTATTTATGGTTATGCTTAAACCTAGAAAATCTAGCTTATGTTACAATGTCCTCTGTGAAGCCAGACACACCAGTACCTGGCACAGGGAGTTCTGTACCATCTCCCCTATGTCAGTGCCTCCTAATCTGACTAATGCCACTGTATCTGGGGTGTGTGGAAGAGGGGCACAGGGATTTTACAAGGGGGTCACAGAGCCATCTAGGTTTGTGGATTTTCTAAATTAACAGATCCAAAACATCCAAAAAAGTAAAGCTAATATCATAGTAGAGATTTAAACATCCACAAAATGCACCAATAGGAAATAGAGGGCCACTGTTTTAGAGCAATAAGCCTCAGTGTAGCCCTCTGTCATCCAGGCTGGAGTGCAGTAGTGCAGTCATGGCTCTCTGCAGCCTCTACCTTCCTTACTCAAGCGATCCTCCTGCCTCAGCCCCTGGAGTAGCTGGGACCACAGATGCATACCCCCATACTCGGCTAACATTTATTATTTATTATTTTTATTTTTTGTACAGATGGGATCTCACTATGTTGCCCAGGCTGGTCTCATACTCCTGGCCCCAAGCAATCCTCCCACCTTAGTCTCCCAAAGTGTTGGGATTACAAGCATGAGCCACCATGCCTGGCTGTGTTTTCACTTTTATCTGTGAAATGTCAAGGGAGTGATCTTATGGATTTTTACTGCCAAAACAAGAATAATAGTTACAGTTTCTCCAAGTCTCTTCCAGACAAGGGTACTAAGGCTCAGCCAGGCTAAGCAAGTTCCCCAGGGTCATACACTTACAGGTGGGACAGAACCAGGACTCAGATCCAAACTTATTGTCTGTAAAGCTCTGAATCTTCAAGAGGTCCAATAGTATTAGGAATTCTTATTTTTCAAGCAGACTTTATTATAGTTAATTAATTTGTTTTTACATTTCTAAATCATTCAAGACTTAGGTCAGAGCTTTTAATAAGCATGAGATATCAGTTATTGACAAGAAGTAGTTGATATTATTCCAGTCAGTAGCAGAGAAACTTGATATTTAAGTTAGTTTGTGTGTTTTTTTCCTAAGCAAATGTGCAATTTTCTACCACACTTTTGGAAGTATTGAAAATAGCTTTAAAATCTCCATTACTGCCATTAAGGAGCCATAGGGCAAAGACCCCAGTCTGGAAACCCTGTCCCTGGTATACAGCAGGCCGCACCTCCTCAGGGCTCAGACACCAGCTGCATGGGGATGGAGTTAGGAGACATATTGCCTCAGCCTGTTCAGCACCACAGATGTTGACAAGACCTCCGAGAGCCTTGTGGTGGTTGTGTCTGGTGAGTAGGATCAATGACATTTATTTACTTTGCGATCTTAGTGCCTTTTCCTTGGGTTTCCAGATGAAAGTAAGTTATCTGTCACACCAGAAATCATCTTTGAAGGGGACACAGTCAGTCTGGTGTGTGAAAACGACATTTTGTCCTCCAATGTGTCTTGGCACTATAAAGAACAGGAGTTGGAAATTCAGAACAGCAGCAGATTCTCGATTTACACTGCCATATTCAACATGACCTCGGTATCCAAGCTCACCATCCACAACATCACTTTGGGTGATGCAGGTAGGTCTCCATTCAATAACTGGTGTGAGGAATGAGATGAAGAGCTTGTAAAGAAGCAAATATGTAATAGTGTTTTATGTAGATATGTAAATATTGTTTTTCTCTTTAAAGAGAAGTCTCCTGGTTCAACCTTTCAAAACTGAAAATTAATCACATATGTATTAATTCGTTTTCACACTGCTATCAAGAACTATCTGAGGCTGGGTAATTTACTGAGAAAAAAGGTTTAATTGACTCATAGTTCTGCATGGCTAAGAAGGCCTCAGGAAACTTACAATCATGGCAGAAGGAGAAGGGGAAGCAAGGCACGTCTTACGTGGCAGCAGGAGAGGGAGAGAAAGTCAGTGAGGAATTGTGAATTGTCAAACATCTGATTTTAAACCATCAGATCTCATGAGAACTCACTCGCTATCATAAGAACAGCAAGGGGGAACTGCCCCCATGAGCCAATCACCTACCACCAGGGCCCTCCACGGACACTTGGGGATTACAATTTGACACAAGATTTGGGTGGAGACATAGAGACAAACCATGTCACCATGGTATTAATTGTTAATTAATTTTAAAATTAATTATTTTCATTATTTGCTCTATTATAGTACATAATATATTTTCATTATTTTGTTTTGGTATATAATATTATAATTTTCAATTGATTTTTAAAAAAATTTTAAATAGCTTTGTTGAGGAGAGAATTGATATATAATAAACTGTACATATTTAAAAAGTCTTGACACATGTATGCCTGTGAAGTCATTACCACAATTAAGAAAATGAACATATCCATCATTCTCCCTGCCCTCACCAAATTTTCTGGTTCTCCGCTACTATCCATCCCTTCTGCTTTCCCTTGTCCTCCTGCCCACCACAAGCAACTACAGAAGCATAAGGCTTAATTCTTCCCTAAGACTAGTGGTGAACCTGACACATTCTGGAATGCAATAACCCCTATTAGATGGGGCCATCTCCCTTTCTCTGAGTGAGGAGGTAAGCTGTAGACATATGGGTCCTATCACATAGTTGTTGATTTTGATTTTACCACATGGTTAACTACTGTGGCAATGTTATCCATCTTCTTCTAATTCTCCAAGTCTTTTCAATTTTTCTTTCCTACTTCTTCTATTGTTATATATTTTTCCTTATTAGCAAAGTTCCTGAGATTTCTACCATTTCCTCAGAACATTTCCATACCCTACTTTGTGGCGTCAGAAATATCTGCACTTCCTGAATTCCTGAATGGTTTTTTTAGGCATTTTTAGATCAAGTCTCAGATGCTTTTGAACATGATGCTTCATGAAGTACTGTCATGATCCATGACATGAGGGTACCATTCCTCTATGAAAATACACATATGTTGTAATAATACATGATTTTGTGTATTGTATGCAGGTGAATACGTTTGCAAACTGATATTAGACATTTTCGAATATAAGTCCAAGAAAAAAATAGATGTTATACCTATCCAAATTTTGGCAAATGAAGAAATGAAGGTGATATGTGACAACAATCCTGTATCTGTGTCCTGCTGCAGTGACAGTAACATTGATTGGATAAAAACAGAATGGAAGCAGGAAGGAAACATAAATATTTCAGGTGAGAATGTTAAATAAGCCCTTTTGTAAATAGGTTTTCACCTCTTGGCCAAGTAAAAATGGGAGATACAGTGTGTGGAAGGGGAAATGTCAGATGGCTGCTATTTTCTGGACTTTGAACTGTGAAAAGGCATTAGGTTTAATGCCAGCTCCAGCTTAGCCACTCTAGAGCAAGACTCCAAAAATATATGCACACAAGTGTCATGCTTTGGTTGTAGATGAGATCTTAGCAGCAGAAGACCCAAGAGAGAAGGATCCTGATGACTTAAGTCCATGCCATTTTGGATTCAAAAAATAAGACAAGAAAAGCTTGTGCTCACCTTCCTTTCCATCTTCAGCAAAGAGCTAAGGTTGAGATCACTTGTCGTTGAGGTCTGACTTGGAGCTTCTCATTTCTGTGTCTCTTCTCCTGGTGTCTAGTCCTTCTCACTTCTCTGTCTTTGTATCTACGTACACCTCAATATTTTCTTTCTCTGTGTTTCCAGCTTTATCCCCTCTCTCTCTGTAGACCTGTTTGTCTCCCAGTCATTTCATATCAAGTCTGATCCTGTTAGCTTTTGTTTTCAATCAGAAATCTTACCTAAAGTTCCCTATCCTCCAGTTTATATCGATGAATAATAATAATAGTAATAAATTAAAACACTGTCTCTGTTTTGTTTAATAGTTTATAACCCTTTAAAAATATGTTACTGCTTTTTAATTGCTTGACCACAAATTAGAAGCATTTTACTTCTGACTTGCAAATAAGGAAATTGAGGTTTAGATTATATGGCTTATCCAAGGTTGTCAAAATATGAAAAGAAAGAAAGAAGAAAGAAAAACAAAGAAGAAAGGAAGGAAGGAAGGAAGGAAGGAAGGAAGGGAGGGAGGGAGGGAGGGAGGGAGGGAGAGAGGACTCATCAAAGGTCTTGTTTCACAAAAATCAGTATTTGTCTTGGCCAAACTATATGACACATGCCTGGTGGGCCAGCACTGGAATGAGCTAGTCAGGCAAAGTTAAGACAGTGTTCTACCTAGAAACTGCATAGAGCAAGATCCAACTCTTCTCTTAAGAAACAGCAGTATAATGTGTTGATCTGCAAAGAAAAAGTCTTTAAAGTAAAATGTGGCTTTACACATGAAATACGTTAGTCTGGTGAACCTCCCTTTTACAAAGCCTTAGCTATGGAACTGTATTAAATTATGATTTTTTTAAAATTATCAGAAAAAGAGCGGTGGCTCACGCTTGTAATCCCAGCACTTTGGGAGGCCAAGTCAGATGGATCACCTGAGGGTGGGAGTTTGAGACCAGCCTGGCCAACACGATGAAACTCCATCTCTACTAAAAATACAAAAAATTAGCAAGGTGTGGTGATGTGCACCTGTAGTCCCAGTTACTCAGGAGGCTGAAGCAGAAGAATCACTTGAACCCGAGAGGCAGAGGTTGCGGTGAGCAGAGATTGCGCCACTGCACTCCAGCTTGGGTGACAGAGTGAGACTCTGTCTCAAACAAAACAAGCAAAAGAAACCCCATCAATATACAGGCAAATTTTCCTAAGCACACGTATTTTGCAAGGCATGTTTCACCTGCAAGCATTTGTATTAGACTTCCAAGTACTCAGAAGAAGGTATGTGGTAACTGTTGAAAATATTGACACATGATACATGGAGTGACTGTCCTGATTTCTAAGAAAGACGAGGTGTAGATATCCTGAAGAAACTGCCAGATGTAAGGAAGACCTTACACAATTCCTGTGGTACTGGCTTAGAAGATTTCAAACCCTAAAGGTGAAAAACTTGCCTTCTGGCAAAGGAACCAGGAAGTCTGTGGCACAGATGCTTAGAGCAGGACAAATGACTGCAGAACAATGGATTTCCTGCCTCAGGGCTGGCCACCTGGGGACCTGCTCCGTGGCTTCTCTGATGAATTTAGCCTCTGTCCTGGCATCCTGCCCTTCTTTCTTCTGCCCTTGCTGCTTCCTCTCTGCAGCTCTCTTTTCCAAGTTCCACAAGCTCAACTAACAACCATTTTTCCAGGTCTGTAGAATGCAAAAAAGCATAATAATTTACCCAAAGCATTTGCAACTGAATAAATGACCTCCTCTCAGAAATGGTTGCATATTCAAAGCACTTTGGGAAAGGATAAGACAGAAAGGAAATAATCAGCAATGGCAGAATTTCTAACTTTAAGAAACTAAAATTCAATAAAGATTTCCTCCCACATGGGAAAAAAGTGAAGAAGTATTCTTTAAGGGGATAACCATGATCACAAAATAGTTATTGTGGCAGATTCAGTATATTCAATTCTTTTGTTTTTTTTTTTTGTTTTTTGGGATTTTTTTTGAGACAGGGTCTCACTTTTGTCACCTAGGCTGGAGTGCAGTAGTGTGATCTTGGCTCATGGCAACCTCTACCTCCTGGGTTCAAGCGATTCTCCTACCTCAGCCTTCTGAGTAGCTAGGATTACAGACATGTGCCATCATGCTCAGCTAATTTTGTACTTTTAGTAGAGATGGGGTTTCTCCATGTTGGTCAGGCTGGTCTCAAACTCCTGACCTCAGGTGATCTGCCCAGCTAATTTTTGTATTTTTAGTAGAGACGGTTTCAACCATGTTTGCCAGGCTGGTCTTGAACCCCTGACCTCCACCCACCTTGGCCTCCCAAAGTGCTGGGATTACAAGCAAGAACCATCTCACCTGGCCTCAACTCTGTTTTCAATGTTTACATTTACCACCTTGGTTTTTCTCCACTCCCCACCCAAAGTCTTGCAAAGTAGGTACCATCACCACCATTTTATAGAGGAAGGTCTGGGATGTCATCTAACTTTGAAAAACAAAATTATAATTGCATACCTGCTCTTCTCCAGAAAGCAAGGTACCAGCTTATCACCTGCATTCAGTATCTCCCATGAAGGGCCCCTGTTTGCACAGCCCCGGGGTGTTGTAGGAAGCACATGTTAATGATGCCAATTTGGAGGTCCTGCTTGTGGTTTCTGAGTTTACCATCTCTTTGGAGCCTTTTCTCCACTCTTTCTCTGAATCTCAGCCTAACAGAAGTAGTTATTGTTCTCTGAACAACACCTGCATTCCAATAACCATCACTAATGGTCTTTGTTGCGGCAGGTCCTAGTTGGGTACTTTTCTAAGAGTTTGTGTATATTATCTCATTTAACCTTATAGTGGTCCTGGGAAGCAACTGATGTTACTAATCCCCAATTTACATTGGGAGAACTGAAGCACAGAGTGGCTAAGTGACTGTCTCAACAAGTAAGTGGTGGAGTTTGGGATCCAAAGCCAGGCAACCTGGGTACAGAGTCTGCAGATCTAATCACCACACACCCCTCCTCTCCATTCAGAGAAGAAATCTGTTTAAATAGTAACTCCTTTTATTAAAAAATGATTTGGCCACTTTGCTACTAAATAAAAGAGACAGCTAGGATGGCAACCATTTGCTTCTCATTACAGGATCTGCTGAGATACACATAGATTCTATCTGCAGCAAATACGTCTTCAGGGTTGATACAACCCAATGCCCAAGCGGGTCATCTGGAACAACAGTCGTCTACACCTGTGAGTTCATCAGTGGCTATGGAGCCAGAGGCAGTGCAGACACAAAAGTGACATTCACCTCTGTGGGTAAGGACTCTCCCTAGAATTTTTAGTCATAAATAGGTTGCATCTTAAATAAGTGCTGCCAATGAACTATGAGCAAAATAATGTGTGATTAGGGCAAATCACACAATGGGAGATAGAAATGGATTTCCCTCTCTGCCATTTAAATTCAGAGGGAGTCTTTTTAAAATTGGGCATGGTGGTAGTAGGGCACAGTGGCTGCCAGGAAGGAACCTAGGGCATTCTGTGAGTAAGGCAGGAGGTAGAGTGGGAAGTAGGGTTTCATACTCAGGTTAGCCCTATTATCATTGAATAACGTGTAATAAGAATAATATCCCTAATTTTCCCCTTTTCCCTCATTACCTCACTCTCCCATTCTTGAATTCCAACAGCCTGGCTCACTCCCCACCTACCCCTCAACACTCTCCTTCACCCCTCCTCTCCCATTTCACCTATTCCAGAGACAGTGCTGCAGAAAGCCTAAATACTCTGATTCTTTGTGGTTATTTTATGGCTGAAATGAGTGATGTTTTAGTCTCTGAATTAATTGTTTAGTTAGGCTTCTTAAAAGTGTCATTTCTCCTTATATCATAAAGCATTATAATTTCACCCCATGTGTAAAAGGAGGATATTCAAACTTGTTTTTTCACCTGTCTTACAAAAATGAGCAATTTAGATTATTAGGCCCTTTCTGAACAAGTTTAGAGAAAGGACTGATATAAGCAATGCTTGTTAACTGTTGTTCACGTTTTCTGCTATTGTGATTTAGCAATTTTACAAAGATCAAGATTATGTTTACGTGGGCACAATCTATCTAATATAGATCTATAATATATAATACATAGCTATAATATATAATACATAGCTATATAATAATCATGTATCTACAGGGTAAACAGTTTTGCATTCCCAGTTTTAACACCAAGAGTTGTGTTATGTTCACATTATCAAAACTGTTCTCACTATAGAAAACTGCAAATTGCTCAAAGTACCCATGAGCTCTTCTAAGGAAATAATGCTTTCAGATAAACCTAATCTTTCTCCAAATTACTTAACATAACTTTACCCCTATCTGCAAAACTGGGACCTGTCTTAGGAACATGTTTAGCCTTTGCTGAAAATCACTGGTCAGGTCGTTTGGAATCTCATCAGAGAATTAAGAGGACCAAATTCATAGTTCCATGAGGCTTTTTCTTTTTACTCACAGAAATAGCTAAGCCTCAGAGAGCCATCTCAAGATGCCTACAGCTGGGAAGGGTAATACAGGGACATATTACACCTTGCTAAAGTGGCTTTGGGCTGTATCTGAACATTTGAATCCCAGCTTCTAAATGGTAACTATGAAAAGCTCTGATATCATTGGATTATGATTAAGAATAAGATTTTTAGGCCAGGCATGGTAGCTCATGCCTGTAATCCCAGCACTTTGGGAGGCCAAGGTGGGCAGATGGCTTGAGCCTAGGAGTTGAGACCAGCCAGAGCAACATGGCAAAGCCCTGTCTCCACCAATAAAAATAAAAATAAAGTTAGTCAGGCATGGTGATGTGTCCCTGAAGTCCCAGCTTCTTGGGAGGCTGAAGCAGGAGGGTCAATTAAGCCCAGAAGCTTGAGGCTGCAGTGAGCCATGATTGTGCCAGCCGGGTGACAGAAAGCAATCCTGTCTCAAGAAAGGCAAAAAAAAAAAAAAAAAAAAAAAAAAAAAAGAATAAGATTTCGCACTGACTGGGAAAGTAGGCCAGCATCAGTGGGCTCACAAAATGAAGCTATTCACTTATAGAAGACTGAAGTAATGGTGTTTTGAACTATCAACCATGTAAAAATATACTCAAAGAGAAGTAGAAAGTTAGATGAAAATAGTGGGAGGTTCATATAAGCTTTTAAATTTGTAATAGTCTTATTAATATTTTTGATTAATAATTTTTCATGAACCTGTGAGAAGCTTATTAGAGGAATAAATATATAGTGTAATTAATTACATATAAATACTTCTATTACTGTAGTTACAGAGTTATAATTAACGTGCCCATACATCCCAGTTTACCTGAGACAGTACAGGTATAATTATTAGATTAGTGCAATAGTAATTGTGTTTTTTGCCATTACTTTTGAATCACCCTATATTTGGGCAATACATGCTATGACTCTTGTACTTAAAATGTAGTTCCAGAATTCACTCTTTCACTTATTAAGCACTGACTGTGTACTAGACACAGAGACCACATTTCTGACCCTGAGGGCTCACGTTTTTATGGAGGAGAGATATGAAAAGAGAAAAAATAATACAGAATGTGGTATTATTAAAAAGTATTTTAACAGAGTAGAGAATGAGATTGTTAGAGGAACCGAGCCATTTGTTCTCCCTTGAGGTATTACAGTGGAGGTTGGAGGGGAGCTTGGGATAAGTTGACACTCCTAAGTTTGCAACCTTTTACCCTGCTGATCATCAGGAGATAATTCCAGCCAGAAAAGTGAAGTGCCCGAGGTCCTAAGGCATGAGATGGAAATGAGTACAGTGCAGAGCACCACCAGGAACAGCCTAGAAACGAGTAAAGCCTGGGAGCAGCAAGGTACCAATCCTACCTTGACGCGAATAGAGTCAGGATGCTTCGGGTTTTTGTTTTTTTTTTTTCCTGCCCCTCTCTGAAGTTTCACTCATGTGTCAATGTCCCCAGAGATACTACACATTGGACTTGTTGTCAGTTTTCTTTTGTCTGTTTTGTTTGCCTTTTTTCAGCCAATCTAACAATAACCCCGGACCCAATTTCTGTTTCTGAGGGACAAAACTTTTCTATCAAATGCATCAGTGATGTGAGTAACTATGATGAGATATATTGGAACACTTCTGCTGGAATTAAAATACACCAAAGGTTTTATACCACGAGGAGGTATCCCTATGGAGCAGAATCAGTACTGACAGTCAAGACCTCGACCAGGGAGTGGAATGGTGAGTGAAGAGCTGGACACCATACTGTACTCCCTGGGTCCTTGAAAACATGCAATAATAGTTACCATCCGTGTAGGGTCTGCTCTGAGTCATGCCTATGCCAGCCACTTTAAATTCAATATGTCCTCCCACTTAATGCAACAGTCCTTTGAGGGAAGAGGCCATTATTTCCATATTTACAGATGAAGTAACTATGCCTAAACAACTTAAGTTGTGTCCGGGCACGGTGGCTCATGCCTGTAATCCCAGCACTTTGGGAGGCCGAGGTGGGCGGATCATGAGGTCAAGAGATCGAAACCATCTAGGCCAACATGGTGAAACCCCATCTCTACTAAAAATACAAAACTTAGCTGGGCATGGCGGCGAGCGCCTGCAGTCCCAGCTACTCGGGAAGCTGAGGCAGCGAGAATTGCTTGAACCCGCAAGGTGCAGGTAGTAACCTGGCACCTGGCGACAAAACAAAACTCTGTCTCAAAAACAAAACAACAACAACAACAAAAAACTTAAGTTGTAGAGCCAGGAATGGAACTCATGTCTCTACTTCCAGACCCTGTGCTCTTGCCATTAAGTTACGAGGATTGTTTTGAAAAGTACTTTCACTAGACACTTGGGAGTGTTTAACCCAACTGTGCTTTAGAACAGCTAGGTAAAGATTTTATAAGTCTGATTCCAAAAAAAGAAACACCTTTTAGTTTCCTGTTTACCTCTATCCATTGTTTGTGTTGTGAGGAAATGCAAATCTCTGAAAGCAAAGAGAACTTGGTAGACAAAACTGCTGCAATAATAGCTCATATTTATTGAGCCCTTAACTATGTGATAGGCACTATGCAAAGTATTTAAATGCATAAATTCATGTAAAACAATAAGCCTAGAGGATACAGTTATTAGCCTCATTTTACAGATGAGGAAACTGAGACTCAGTAAAGTAAATTACCCAAGGTTATGCATCTGGCAAATGGCAGAGCCAGGATTCAAACTTAGATTGACTGACTCCAGCGGCCAACTCTTAGCCACTCCACTACGAACCCTTTCATTAACTATGAGGTTAATAAGTCTAGATTCCATGAGTCTCATGTCATTTTTATATTTTTAACTAAGGCCTAGGAAACATTGTAGAAATATCTAGTTATTATTTGGGCTGTACTTGGTAGTATACACTTAGGAAATGGAAGTTTTTTCTTCCAGGCTCACCTCAATCCTGCTCTGTCCAATTACTCTTTCCTACTACAGGTCAATAACCTAGGAAGAATTTTAACTTTTCCAGTCACATTAATTTATTAAACAGTCCCATAATCCGTTGCTGAAAAAACATATTTTCATCTAAATTTACTACACTGTTGTTTTATATTCAATTTAAATTCCCTATTTCCCCCAACAGAAATTAAAAGGAATTTTGTTTCTTCCCTCGTTCTACTCATTTGCCTTCTGGTTAGCTGCTGCTTCTGACTTTTCCAGAGCTGGGGCAAAGGGAAGCAAATTGGAGGGTCTTACTTAACTGTAGGTGCCATTGTAATCTTGCTGTATGTCTCCATGGCAGCTGCCCAAATAATGACTTGTCCTCTGGGGCCATGATAAGCAGGGATCTGCTCACTTAGAGATAGGAGACGGGTGTCATAACACCACAGTGTTCCATCAGGTTAACAATTATCTTCAAAAAACCTCCCCACCCCTGTGCACACCACATTTCTCATTTATTTCTTGGGTTGGTAGAAAAGCCTTGGAGTAGAAATTGAAATCCTGGTTTAAAATCCAATTTTGTGACTAACAGGCTGTTTGGCCTTGAATAAGCCACTTAATTTTATTTAAAAGTAAGTACATATTTACATGGTCATAGGTTAGTCCTTCTAATACATGGAGAACCCAAGAGAGAAGTCAATCAAGCATTTTTTCCTCTAGTGTCCAGGAAGATGTGGTATTACTTTACTAAAGCTTGAGAGGGAAAACTAAACTTAACCTTCCCAGAAAATGCCTTTGAAGGACAATTATTTCATTCCATCTCATTTTTGCTGTCTTCTACTCAGGAACCTATCACTGCATATTTAGATATAAGAATTCATACAGTATTGCAACCAAAGACGTCATTGTTCACCCGCTGCCTCTAGAGCTGAACATCATGGTTGATCCTTTGGAAGCTACTCTTTCATGCAGTGGTTCCCATCCCATCAAATGCTGCATTGAGGAGGACGGAGACTACAAAGTTACTTTCCAAATAGGTTCCTTGTCCCTTCCTGCTGGTAAGATGCTCACTGCTGAATTGTTAGGGTATATTATTTCACATATGTGGAGTCTAAAAATTTACTCTTAAAATAGGGATCAAGAGACATAGGACTGTATCAGAGATAGAATGAACAGAATAGAATCCCATGAGTCTATGCTACCTTCTATTTTGCTATGTGGCTGATGGTTCATTGGTTTGTGGCAAAATCTTGGGAGTTTGCAATGGTGGAGAGAGTCCCTTTTTTTTTTAATTGGGAGAAGTTGAAGAAAGTATTGACATACCCTCTAAGGAATATGGCAGACTAGATATGTGATAGTCCTTTCTTCCATGCTATAAAGTTGCATGCCACAAAAGCACCACGAAAATCCTTTTAAATGCATAATTGAGCATGTAAGAAGGTATGAGAAATAACCAAGTGCCAAAAAAGTAGAGGAAAATAAAATAGAAATGATGCTTTAATGCTGGAGCTTCCCTGTGGGCATTTGCCAATACCAGAAACCCAGAACCTTGGGTTTTAAGGCTCCTTTGGGCATAAAAGTAAAAACTGTACTCCCCAAACAGTACCTGGGGCACTCCCATGCCATTGACACAATGTCAAGACCTTCAAAAAGTGACATGTTCAGTAAAATACTAAGCTAGGAAAACAAACTTCATCTGCCAGAGTTGAGGCCTTGGCCTCACCTCTGGGTGGACAAAAGGTTTCCCCTGAGAATTATAATTGTCCTGCCATCACCCAGGTTTGGTTTTTGAATTTATATTTCCTGTGTGGTTCAGGAGCTCCAGCCTAAGTTTAAAGTTGTCCATTGGTAGCATGCTATGTCAACTAGCGAAAAAAAGAAAAAAAAAATCAAAGTCTCTCCAGTAGATGTTATGTTAATCCAGATCCCTAGGGATTCCCAGAGATTAAGGTCAACCAACGTGAGCTCACAATCCAAAATCTCAAAACACAGACACCTTCATGAGGGATTTACAAGCTCATTTGTTCTTTCAATAACTATTCTGGAGGACTTACTCAATGCAAGACACCATAGTAGGCAACGAAAGGGAGACAATATACTTACTGAATACCAGCATATGCTTACTGGATACTTACTATGTGCTGAATTATATGACTTGTACTATGTTAGGAATTACGGGATATGAGAAGGATGTAAAGAAATGTAGAAAAGAAGTGGGGTACATAGTTTAATATCTAGAAGGGTCCATGACACAAAAGGCAATGCATATAATATAAAATATCCAAAAGAAGAATACAGACTGAAAAAACAACGGAAGTCCAGAAAAGTGGGGACTCAGTAAACTGTAGTCTTTAAAGAAGACTGCATGGTAGAGGGATATAATCAACATGGATTTTGACATATGCAACATTTCAATATTCTGTGTCTAACATGCATACATTCAGTGCTTTCTATGTGCCAAATATTGAGCTGAGCATCAGGAGATGGAAAAATAAATGACAAGGTACTTTCTCTCCAGGACCTTATGGTCTAGTAGAGAAGACAAACTTATAAAGAGGTGTCTATAAACCATTATGGTAATGGCAGAATAGGGTAAATGCTCAGAGCATGATGAAATTTAGATAGGGAGAGGGATTTGTGGGATGCTGAGAAGGCATCGTGAATGTCAAAAATATGTGACTTAGAGTCATGAATGGTAGAAGAGAAGTTTTGGCTATCATATGCGCAAATGTGGGTTTACATACTTCTAAGAGCCAGAGGCAAAAACCTATTAAAAAATGAATGTGGTGCATTCCTGGGGGAAGCTTAGACAGGTTTATTCATATTAGGTCATCTTAACACAATTCGTGCATTAGAGACTTATGTTGTGACTTAATTCTTTCAATAATTCTATCTTTAGCAAAAGAAGTTAAAGAAAAACAAGTGTGCTACAAACACAATTTCAATGCAAACTCAGTTTCCTGGTGTTCAAAAACTGTCGATGTGTTTTGTCACTTTACCAATTCTGTTAATAATTCAGTCTGGAGCCCATCTATGAAGCTGAATCTGGTCCCTGGTAAGAGCGTTTTAAATTACTTTAAGATATTACAGTCAGGAGCAGGGACTTATTTATTCATTCACTCCCTCATTCATCCCCATTTAATAAACATGTGTTAAATATCCTCACTGCGGTAGGCCCTGGGCTCACCGTGGGGTATTTAAAAGAAAAGAAATAAGCCGTGTCCCCTGGTCTCAAGCCTAGGGGAGAAATATATGTGATTAAAAAAATGTTATTACATGTAATGCAGCAAGAGCTCAATAGACATGCTGTGGGTGGCTTAGCTCTGCTGAAAGCAGGTGGGGAAAATGTGATCAGGAAAGCCTTCCAGGTGAAATGAGACCTCAGCTGAGTCTGGGGGCTAAGGAGTTCATCAGGCAAATAGGAGTCGACAGTATCTGGACATGGTTGAGATCCTTTGAGGTTTCAGCAAAGGAAGGGTGTCCACACTGCACTGTTTTTCTGAGACAGGGCTACATGAAAACAATTGATCTCAAGAGTAGACCACTGCCTTTCCCATCTGTTGTCATCACTGAGTCAATTTTCCATTGCTCAGTGTCTTTTAGGTGAAAGGTCATAATTATGGAATCATTACTATGCTAGCCCACGCTGGGGAGCTCCCCTAAGCAGCAGAGAGGGATAGGTCATCCTAATAGAAGGTCATCTTAAAGGAGGATTTTATGTTAAGGCAAGAGATAAATGATGACCCTGGGCTTCTATCATAAGCAACACCTCATCCTCCTAAACCTTCTCAGCAACAGGACTTGTGATAGACAAAGGATCCACGGCTTTATCACCACTTTTGTTTTAGTTTACTGAATAACTTGTAGTCATTCTCACATGTTGCCAACTAGCCCCTGGACACCAAAACAGGAAACAATTCAGAGTCACTGTCTTCTGACCTTGCCATGCACAAGCACAACCCCTCCGGGGTGCAGCAAAGGTCGCCTTTTCTTGTCCCCCTCCCTCATCTTAGCCAACACATTTTATTCACATATCTTTGTTCTTCTCTTTCTTTATACCAACTTCTTTTTCCCAGTAGAACATTACTTATTTAAGATTTGTATACAGTGATTGAGATCTTAATTAATGTTAAAAAAAATGTTGGTGATGGAGGGGTCTCATCAAAGTCAGGGTCCACTGGACATGAGAGATTCCACAGCAAGTGTCATTTTCCTATCCTTGTCTGGTTATGAGAAAAGGTGACATATAATCATCTTCAAGGAAAACCAGAAGGAACAAATGCTTAAACATGTTGATTAGAATATTCAGGTCATGGGTACCCAGAATTCCTACTACTGATTATGTCTTTGGGTTATGGCAGTGATTCTCAACCTTGAAAGAACATTGGAATCACCAGGGAGGCTTAAAAACCTGATGATTCCTAAATCCCAGCCCTGAAGATTCCCATAACACACTTATCCTGGACACTGGTGTTTTCAAAAGCTCCCCAGATGATTCTAATATGACACAGTTGAGAATCTCCAGATTAAGGTATAAAACTGTTAGGAAAAGCAAGTTCAGATTACAGAAGTCAGGATAATGTGGAAAATAGTGAGGGGCTTTGGAAAATCAGGGGCAAAATTAAGACATTGGGTAGCTCTGAAAAGGTCACTGAAAGAAAAGAAAAAGAGGAATTCAAACATCACAATTCTACCTAGGCCTGACTGTATTTCTACTACCTTGTCTCTTCCTTGCGATTATCCCTTTTATTTCAATGTTTCCAACACAGGGGAAAACATCACGTGCCAAGATTCCGTAATAGGTGTTGGAGAGCCCGGGAAAGTCATCCAGAAGCTATGCCGGTTCTCGAACGTTCCCAGCAGCCCTGGCAGTCTTGTTGGCGGGATCATCACTTACAAATGTGTAGGCTCCCAGTGGGAGGAGGAGAAAAACGATTGCATCTCTTCCCCAATAAATAGTCTGCTCCAGCTGGCTAAGGTGATCCTTAAAGCTTCTACTCTGAGCTCTTGGTGGGGAGATCTGTCTGACTTATCATGTTTCTCAGCACTTAGGAAAATGGGTTTGGGGTTGCTTTGTGTTGCTCCAAAACTACTTTTATTTATGTATTTCCAAAGGAGATGCAACCATAGAGCTGCATGAAATGCCTACACTCAGATATTAAGACAACTAAGTATGTGTTCTTCTCTCAGACCAGCAGGATGCCTTAACCTTGACTTCTCAGTACCATGTGTTCAACACCTCCAGGGGGCAACGGTATTATCCTCTGTCTTATTGCTCTCCTTTGAGTAATTTTAATATCAAGAAAATAGCTGCAACCCTTTCAGAAAAAGGAGCAATACAATAAATAAGGTTCATCAATTTCTTTTAAAAAATAGCTGGGCTTGATGCTTTTACAGGTGTGAGATTTTCCTCACTACTTGGAAGTAACTTGTACTTCTGAAGAAGTGACCACCCGCCTCTCTTACCTACAATAGAGGTTACCGCTATGTAACGGGGGAAAAAATCCTTTCCTTCTCTCAATATAAATAAGTGGTACCTCCACACTTAATTTGTTGTAAGCTAGACTCCTAAAATTCCATGAGTTACATTAAAAAATTCTAGTGATGCAACTAGTGAGGTTATAGCCAATGATGACATCTTCAGACAACCAGGTCCAAATCCTCTCACCACTGGGAGAAGAATTGAAAAAAAAAATTAAGGTAATACTTATTTATGTTTTGTCTAATTAACTTCTATCTCTCCTCTTGTCTCACACCAAATTTATTAAAATATCTATTATGTGTAAAGCATTATTATAGGTGCTGTCAAGGTAAATGGGCCAAATCAGATCTTGGTCTCTGATTTGATAAAGAATATAATCTAACTGGGTAGTTAGATACACATTAATTTGGCTAAGATCAATTAAGAAGGTCTTCTTGGAAAAAAAAAAAAGCATCTGAGCTGGACCTTGATGGATGAGGCATGAGGGCTATAAATTATCCTAATGAAGAAAGACAGAAATTGTAATCTGAACTCGGTGTGGGACCAAGTCCCAATTCCAGATACCTTTATACATTTTCAATGGAAAAGGATCATGTTGGTCTATCATGCTTCATTTGATTTATCCATTCAGCAAATACTTACTGGATACTTACCATATGCTGAGTTATATGACTCATACTATCTTAGGAATTATGGGATATGAGAAGGATGTAAAGAAATGTAGCACAGGGTCCATGTTGTTAAGGAGCTTATAATTTAACTAGAGCAATATTGAAATTAGAACACAAGATGACATTACCGGAGATGCCACAAATGAAAAGTATGTCATATAAAACCAATACTAAAGCATTCAGAGAAAGGAACTTTCCTGGGTTGGAACATTCATCAAATTATTTTCCTAGAAGATAGAATATGAGCTATTCTATGCATATAAGTAAGAGTTAGAGCATTAGAAAGTAGAAGTGTAATCATTATAGGTAGAGTGACCATACAATCTATCATCCAAGTGGGGACATATTTTGAGAATATCAGAGGGCACTCTTAATCATTATACTAAGAGAAAGGGTAGAAACCAGACCTGTCTCTGGAAAATTGGGAGGGACAGTCACTTTAATGATTGGAAAGGTAAGTGATATGAGGAGAACCAAAGAGTGGCAGCTGTGCTTCCATGCTGACTATCCAAGTGACCGTTGTACTGAACTTTAAGCTACTTCTCAGGCAATCACATCTAGCTTCCCTTTTTTTGTTCCAGTTAAATACCAGGTTGACATACGTTTGTTCTCCTTCTGTGTGCAGTCTTATGTCATAGTCTATTCTAAAGAGCAGGCATGGAGTGCTTAAGGGATACATGCAATATCGTACGGGAAATACTTATGGAAATGGAGCAAAAAGGAAACTACAGACATGAGAGATTTTGCCAGGAATGGATCAGCTGGATTTGATAGCTGAACTGATCTGTAAAATTTTTTGTTTTACTAGGCTTTGGTCAAGAGCCCCTCTCAGGATGAGAAGCTCCCTACATACCTGAAGAATCTTTCTATTAGCGTGGACAAAGTGGAACATGAAATCAGCTCTTCTCCTGGGAGTCTGGGAGCCGTTATTAACATCCTTGATCTTCTCTCAACAGTTCCAACCGAAGTAAATTCAGAAATGATGATGGTGAGTTTGCTTAACCTTTGAAGGAGTTTTGGGTCTTACCTTTTTACATCTCAGAGTTTGTGTTCAAGAAACATTAATTCCTCCCCATTGCAGCTTCTCTGTCTTTTCCAGAGCAATGCTCAGGATATTAGAGCTACACATTCTGCCAACTACAGCTTTTAGGATATTAGGAAACGTTTCCAGTATTCATTTTGAGACCTTAAGAATATTTCTTAGTGGCCGGGCGCGGTGGCACAAGCCTATAATCCCAGCACTTTGGGAGGCTGAGGTCAAGATACCTTTATACATTTTCAATGGAAAAGGATCATGTTGGTCTATCATGCTTCATTTGATTTATCCATTCAGCATGATCATGATCATTGATCATGAGGTCAAGAGATCGAGGCCATCCTGGTCAACATGGTGAAACCCTGTCTCTACTGAAAATACAAAAATTAGCTGGGCATGGTGGCGCACACCTGTAGTCCTAGCTACTCGGGAGGCTGAGGCAGGAGAATTGTTTGAACCCAGGAGGCAGAGGTTGCGGTGAGCTGAGATCGCGCCGTTGCACTCCAGCCTGGGTAACAAGAGCGAAACTCCATCTCAAAAAAAAAAAAAAAAAAAAAAGAAAGAAAGAAAGAAAAGAAAAGAAAAGAAAAGAAAAAAGAAGAATATTTCTTAGTGAATTTCTGCTTTATTTTCTTCATAAAATGGAATGAATTCTTATTTGCTTTCCAGGAAACTAGGAATTAAAGGTTTTTGGAATATACAAGATGAGATTCTCAAAGGTCTAGCACTAAACATGAACTTTAAAGTAATTGTGGGAGGATAGGTTCTGGAAGCACAGAGATTTCTCCCACCAGAGTTCAAATGAAGAGACTTTAATGAAGGGATACCTACAGAGGTAAAGACAGGGTTAACAAACAAACAAACAAACCAAGGGTGGTAAGGCACTCAGAGACCAGCAACATTCAGAAGACATTATCACCCCTAGGAAAAAGAGAAAATAAGGCAAACAGAGCCCAGTGAGAGCTGAAGTCTTGAAGGAGGGACCAGTCAGCAGAAGCGATAGTCTTGGAAGGCCATAGGTATAACCAGACATGTGCTGAGGAGAAAGGGGATTGGAGCAGGGAGAGCAGTGGGCAGCAGGAAAAATGTATCTCAATGTCCCTTTTCTCCCACCCTCACATCTCTTGCTAATGCCTCCTACTGGTCAAACCCAACCTAAACCAACTGGAAACAAGCTTAGTAACAAGAGTCCAAAGAGATCGTATAAGTGTTCTAGGGCTGGAGACATAAATTACCACAAACTGGGTAGCTTAATGACACATTTTTTCTCTTACAATTCTGGAGGCTAGGACTCTAACATCAAGGTGTCTGCAGGGAAGCATTGCCTCCAAAGGCTCTAGAGGAAAATCATTTCTTGCCTCTTCCAGTTTCTGGTGCCCCAGACATTCTTTGCGTTGTGGTTGCATCACTCCAATCTCAGCCTCTGTCTTCACACGACCTTCTTCTCTTCTCCACTTTTCTTCTCCTCTTCTGTCTCTGCAAGGATATTGTCATTGGATTTAAGACCCACACCAGTAATTCAGGATGGATCCTTAACTTCATTATATCTACAAAAACCATTTTTCCAAATAGAGTCACATTCACAGGATTCATGTATTATGTCATTTTGGGGGCCTTCATTTTAACCTGCTTTAGGGATCACGTTTCCAAAGGATATAATAGGGCAATAAAGGGCAGATAAATTATTTGGACTCAATGGAAAATGACAATCCCATGACTATGGGAGAGAGAATCAAATTGTTCAGCAGAAAAGGAAGATGCCTTTTACCACACTTGTATAGCTCATTCAATGCTCGGGATTTGAAATGGGTTTCTGACACTTCCTCACCATTGCTGGTGAATACCACCCAGTAAAAAGCCTTTACAGGCTTGAGATTTTTTTTTTTTTAAGATGGAGTTTCCCTCTTGTTGCCCAGATTGGAGTGCAATGGCACCATCTTGGCTCACTGCAACCTCCACCTCCCGGGTTCAAGCGATTCTCCTGCCTCAGGCTCCCAAGTAGCTGGGATTACAGATGGCTGCCTGTAATCCCAGCCTGAGGCAGGCAGATCACCTGAAGTGAGAAGTTCAAGACCAGCCTGGCCAACATGGTGAAACCCCGTCTCTACTAAAAATACAGGTTTGAGATTTAAAATAAAATAAAATAGTAAATATCCCCACCAGCCTACTGAACTAGCCTCTGCCAGCCTGATGAATTGGCCTTAGTGAGTGGTGTGTGTAGTGGGTGTGACTCTCACTGTCACCATTGCTAAATGCTTACTGACATCCTTGCAGTCTTGGGGACCCATCCTCTGCTAAACTCGGCCATAAGAAGGTCATAAATCCCCACTGCCTGTGATGTCTCATTTTTGTCTTCTCTTTTCCTCTTATCTTTATGCAATCAGTTTCTAGGAAGATGTTGTTTTTCTCTTTATTATGATAGAAAGAGTTTGGTTGGTTTGACCCCAGACCATTTCACTTTCAGCATGTGCTCTCTACGGTTAATGTCATCCTCGGCAAGCCCGTCTTGAACACCTGGAAGGTTTTACAACAGCAACGGACCAATCAGAGTTCACGGCTACTGCATTCAGTGGAAAGATTCTCGCAAGCATTACGGTCGGGAGATAGCCCTCCTTTGTCCTTCTCCCAAACTAATGTGCAGATGAGCAGCATGGTAATCAAGTCCAGCCACCTAAAAACCTATCAACAGAAATTTGTTTTCTCAGATTCTGACCTCTGGGGCAATGTGGTCATTGACAAGAGCCATCTAGAAAACTTGCAGCCGGATTCGTCTGTTGTCACCATGGCTTTCCCAACTCTCCAAGCCATCCTTGCCAAGGATATCCAGGAAAATAACTTTGCAGAGAGCTTAGTGATGACAACCACTGTCAGCCACAATATAACCATGCCATTCAGGATTTCAATGACTTTTAAGAACAGCAGCCCTTCTGGTGGGGAAACAAAATGTGTCTTCTGGAACTTCAGCCTTGCCAACAACACAGGGGGGTGGGACAGCAGTGGATGCTATGTTGAAGAAGGTGATGGGGACAGTGTCACCTGTATCTGTGACCACCTAACTTCATTCTCCATCCTCATGTCTGCTGACACCCCGGACCCTAGTTCTCTCCTGGGAATACTACTGGATATTATTTCTTACGTTGGGGTGGGTTTTTCCATCTTGAGCTTGGCGGCCTGTCTAGTTGTGGAAGCCGTGGTGTGGAAATCAGTGACGAAGAACCGGACTTCCTATATGCGCCACACCTGCATAGTAAATATTGCTGCCTCCCTTCTGATTGCCAACACCTGGTTCATCGTGGTCGCTGCCATCCAGGACAATCACTACATACTATGCAAGACAGCCTGTGTGGCTGCCACCTTCTTCATCCACTTCTTCTACCTCAGCGTCTTCTTCTGGATGCTGACGCTGGGCCTCATGCTCTTTTATCGCCTGGTTTTCATTCTGCACGAAACAAGCAGGTCCACTCAGAAAGCCATTGCCTTCTGTCTTGGCTACGGCTGCCCGCTTGCCATCTCGGTCATCACGCTGGCAGCCACCCAGCCCCGGGAAGTCTACACGAGGAAGAATGTCTGTTGGCTCAACTGGGAGGACACCAAAGCCCTGCTGGCTTTCGCCATCCCAGCACTGATCATTGTGGTGGTGAACATAACCATCACTGTTGTGGTCATCACCAAGATCCTGAGGCCTTCCATTGGAGACAAGCCATGCAAGCAGGAGAAGAGCAGCCTGTTTCAGATCAGCAAGAGCATTGGGGTCCTCACGCCACTCTTGGGTCTCACTTGGGGTTTTGGTCTCACCACCGTGTTCCCGGGGACCAACCTTGCATTCCATATCATATTTGCCATCCTCAATGTCTTCCAGGTGAGTTTTACAGTGTGGGGCTTTCAGGAAGATTTTATTCCTGTAGAACAAATGAATGATAGAAGCACAAACAAGAGTAGGAATGGGGAAGGATTTCAGTCCAGAGGAAGCCTCAGCTCTAAAGAGCAGTAATAATGAGAACTCAGTGAGATGGAAAGGACACATTCTTCTGGTCCTATGGAACCTCATGCTTTTTATCACCTACATTATAATTTAGTGGCATTTGCCAGTCTCTGCTTAATGCCCTGATTATACTAGTAAAAGGAAAATCTCCATTTGTGTAAGATTATCTTGATGCAGTCTATTATCCCTTAAGTGAAAATCCTGTCTTTGAAAGGACAGGGACCACCCCTTTCTTGTTCATCAATATACCCCTAGTGCCAGATAGGGACCTTGGTACAGAGTAGGTTCTCAATAATCGTTTGAATGAAATAAATGCTGTGTACCACATAGCAGGTTCTCTGGAAACATCAAAAATCAAAGAATGAATGACCTGTGAATGCCAGACAATCTGCTTGATTATACTACAATGAAAAAACATTTTCTTTGCTCTCCTGCAGCATATAACTAATTACAATGCAGGCCAGTTTGTTAGAAGAACTATAACAGAGGTATAGACAGCAAGCCTTTAAAGCACAAGGGAGGGAGTGATTAATTCTGTTTCACCCAATGAAGAGGTGGTAAGGATAGAAAAACACCTGCCCAAGGTTTGAGGCCACTGTGAGCTTGTGAAGAGGCAGAGGCTGGAGGTGCACTTAAGATACTGCTTTTAGGATGCTTGTGTGAACCCTGATTTCTGCTACTGAGTCAATGCCTCCAAGCTATGAAGTTCATATGTAATAACCTTCATAATATGCCTCATTTGGAAGGAACTAGTTATCCCACCCCATACCCCAAATTCTCATCACAACCATGTGAGGAATATTGAAGACACAGGAGGTATATTAACAGCATAACCAACAGGACTTCCAGTTTTCAACTTAAGGAAAATGGGAAAATAGAAAATATCCTTCTAACATTATAACATTCAGAGTCCCTTCATGTGGACCATCTCCTCCTTTTGAACAGTATCGTGTATTGGACTCATTTCATAAACTCAGATAGGGAAAGAAACAGTACAAATTTAACACCAGCTTAACCATACTTTCTCCTTTGCTGGACAATATACTATAATTAAAATGCACTTCTTTTTAATCTTTTTTTCTCAGGGATTATTCATTTTACTCTTTGGATGCCTCTGGGATCTGAAGGTAAGAACAATGACAGTTTTATGTTACTAGAAAAGCCTAAAGTGCTTGTGGCATGTTGAAGTTACGATAGCTTCTTTTAAATGATGCAGGTACAGGAAGCTTTGCTGAGTAGGTTTTCATTGTCGAGATGGTCTTCACAGCACTCAAAGGTAAACCTTTTCTCTGCAGAGACTTTTCATTTTATAACCTCCTGTATTCCACCGGCATTCTGAAGTACAGAGTACTAAATGTTTTCTTTGGGATTTTGATCAGTTAGGTTAAATATATTGCACCCTCAAACCTCTCCCTCAACAGTTATATTTGGCATAGATCATTCCATTGTTTTTGCTTCTCAAGTCTTTCTGCCTATTAAACAGAGCCATGAAGCTGTCATTGAGATGCTACTCCACATATTTAAATAGGGTTTAAAATCATGTGTAATATAAACTTAAGGTTGAAATCAAACGTTCAGTGAGAAGCAATCTTCTGGGGGATTCAAGGCATTAAAGAAAATAAGTTGAAAAATAATAATGGATAGAATTTTCTATAGTTCATTTTGAAATATAATTATCGCCCTTTGAGATATTTGACTGATTTTCACATATGAGAAAATACTAGAAGCCTAATGAACAATAAAACTTGCTCTGACAGTTATTTTTCTAATACAGATGATAAGATTCCAGTATTTTAATGTGACCTCTGAGAGTGGCATTAGAGATCCCGGCAGTGACAGCTAGACGGTGGAAAATCAGTCTTCCTAGAGATAGAAACAACTTTCGTCCCAGAAATTTGCTTTGTGATTGTCCTTTATTTTATCTCTTCTAGTCAACGTCCCTGGGTTCATCCACACCTGTGTTTTCTATGAGTTCTCCAATCTCAAGAAGATTTAACAATTTGTTTGGTAAAACAGGTGAGTAGTGACCTCTAGGTTCTCCCTGGTTGCCCAGAGCATATTTGCTCAAATGGGGAGTCTCAACACCCCAGCTTTTTCACCCTGCTCATGGCATTTACCTGAAATCTTCTCTTTTGGGGTAGAGGTTAAATAGAGGAACTTACATGTTCACAAATCACCAAAAAGTGGGTACAGAGGGCAGCTGCCTTCACTGGGCAATTCATGATAACTCATGAAGAATAATATTTGGAGAATCTAGATAATAATTTGGAGAGCTGTCTGTCAAAATATCATCCATGAAAATGAGAACTGTAAATTGCTGGCCTTGTCAAACACAGAGTTCTTTTCAATTTACGTTAAATAAGAGTAGATAGGTCATGTTTCTGGGTTATGGGGCAGCAAAGAATACATTTAGAAAATCTTACTACAGGATCTCACTGTGTAAGTTTGTTTTCTTTTTTGTTCTTTTTCATTAAGTGTGCTTGTGTTACACATTGAAGTGTATAGAACTTCATTATGTAAGGGATCACCCAAGTTAACTATTGGAAATATTCGCAGTTAAATTTCTACCTTGGAGATATGAAATGAATGTAACGAATAACTTTAGGCAATGGATCTCAGCTATTCTGGCAAATTGAAACCCCTGTCCCATGCCACCATCCCTCCGCCACAGGAAAATAAGCCCCAGGATTTCTTCTAGCTTTTTGAAACTGAACAGCTCTCACAAATGCAGAGTTGAGAAACGTGTCAATATTCCAGACGAAGGTTTTTCGTATGCAAGCAAATTCTGAGAATGCCTATAACTGTTAAAACTCCAGAGGACTTGGGTTTTTTTTCTGCTTCAATTTGATGAATTACTCATGAAACTGATGGACCTTCACTTCTGATTCTGAAAGTCCCACTTGGGCCTGTTTCAGGTCCCCATAAGCACTGTAACTTTGGTTTATGTTGTCAGCAGCCCCTAAGGTACCCCCAGGCCATGATGGAAACCTTGTTAGCGGTGGCAGTTCAGCAATCTGATGGTAGGGTGGGCACTTCAACCCTCTTCTTGCCCAACACACACTCTCCACCCAGTCCCCGTGCACAGTCCCCATCTCCCCGCAGACACAAGCCTGTGCAGTTGCTCCGAGGCTGCCTTCCTTGCTGCGCTGATTCTCAGCACTTCTGTTGGAATTCCTGACTCCTGCTTCTTTTCTGGCCCTGCCTTTCCTCCCCCTATAATTTTCTTTTTTTTTTCTTTACTCTCTTTACAAGCCTCTACCTTCAGTAGCGCCTCCAGGTCCCTCCCAAGAGCTTCCCCAAGTCACCACAACCCAAGGGGTCCAGGGAGATTCCCTCATGCAGCTGTTCCCAGGCCATGCATGTGATGGCATGTGGAGGTTTCCCACCTTGAGATCTTCCTCTCCTCTGTAGAAACCTGGCTGCTGGTGTGACGTGAGGTAGTGACTGCTTGTTGGCTGCCACGCGTGCATGAGAACAATAGCTCTGTTAGTTCTCTGGCATTTCTGGGTCTTGGGAGGAGGGCAGGTATGGGTTGGTTTCCAGGCATGGCCGAGCTTACCTGGCGACTGGACTACTTCTTCCCTGGGTCCCTTAGGAGATGTTCACATCCCAAAGTTCATGATGGCTTATCTCCAAGGCTGAGTTGCTGCTCTGTTTTTCAGGAACGTATAATGTTTCCACCCCAGAAACAACCAGCTCATCCGTGGAAAACTCATCCAGTGCTTATTCTTTGCTCAACTAAGAACAGGAAAATCCAACCTACGTGACCTCCGGGGAACACAATGTGCTTTTAAAAGGAGATTTTTTTTGCAAAGCAATGGGGAACATGTTCTCTGGGCAGGTTTCCGGGAGCAAATGCAGAAAAGACTTTTTTTAATAGAGAAGAGGTGTTTTTTGGTAAAGACAGACTAAAAGTAATTGTTATGTTTATGTTTGTTCCCTCCCCCTCCCCCTTGTGTGATACCACGTATGTATAGTATTTAAGTGAAACTCACGCCCCCCAAGGCCCAACTTCTCTGTCTATATTGTAATATAGAATTTTAAAGAGACATTTTCACTTTTTATATATTGGGCACAAAGATAAGCTTTGATTAAAATAGTAAGTAAAAGGCTAGTACTTAGGAAATAGTTCAGTGAGTTGTAAGAAAGAAGGAAGGAAGGGAGGGAGAAAGGGAGGGAAGGAGAGAGGGAAAGAAGGAGAAAGAAAAATAGAAGAAAAAGAGAAAGATGAAAATAGGAACAAATAAAGGGAAACAACATTAAGGGCCACATTTTAAGATTTCCATGTTAATCATCTAGTATAATCACTGAGTGTTGTACTAACAACACTGATAATTATTTTTTAATGGCTCAAAAATGGAAACTGAAAGTAGTCATGGGAAACAAATACTTTGGGGGATATCTTCCTGATGTCTTCTTAGCTAAAAGTAGGGGGGAAAAAAGGCTGAAAAAGAGGGAGGAAATTCCTTCATCAGAACGACTTCAAGAGGATAATAATATTTATAAGAAATGAATGGAAGGAAATATGATTCTCCTGATGCTAAACACATGCATATATTGTATGTTGAGGTTTGAACTAAGTAGACTGCATCTGCAGAGGAAGTGTGATAAAGATACGTCATTAGATCCAAGTGCTGATTAAATTTTTATAGTTTATCAAAAAACTATAAAACACATTTTAGTGTGTTCCACATTTTAAAAGCAAAAAATATATATTTTATACACCCTTCAATTGCCAAATTTGAGACATTGCACTGAAAACAGACCTTAACTGTCATATATTTCACGGCTTTAAGCAGGTACTTCTCTGTGCATTATAGAATAGATTTTAATAATCTTATAACATTGTACATTACTATTTCTGTTGTCACCATCCTTCTTACTGTGGATAATGGCCCTTGGTGTGTTGTATAGCTCCCTATGTATTCTCTCTTTCCACCTTTAAGTTCCAAGACCAATACACATTAAGAGTTTTGCGTGATCTAAGTTCTGTTTATTCCAGCCACTTGGAAAGCTTCTGGAAAGAAATTTTACATTTGGCTGTTCTGTGCTCCTAATGACACTTGACTTTGATGAACAAATGGTAGAGCCTTTCCCAAGGATTTGATTGTGAATTATCTACATGTGTGATTTTTTGGTGTGTATGTATTTCATTAAAAAATATAAATATTTATGAAAATTGCATCCATATTAGAGTTAACCATGTGCCAGCCATACAGCAACCCTGCATCACAAATAAAAGTCTGATCCCAAAAGGAGAATGAAACAGAACAGAGATGTGGAAACGTGGGACTACTCAGGATATGTGGGCGGTATGGCAACATTAATGGGCCCAGCCATCAGGAAGACGGGGCGAAAGAGGCTGGGACTCAACAGCCATTTTTTTAATTGAGGTTCAGAGAAGTTTTCTTTTAATGTTTTAACCCTTTAAAATATCTTCCTTTAATTTTTATTTTTTAATTCTACTTAAATTCTACTTCCGTCTCTCTTTTCTTCATGGGGAAGAAGAGGTATGGGGCAGAGGTGGGACAGAGAGTTAATGTAAATGAACTCTTTATTTCTACATATTCACAAAAAACATAGACATCTACTGTCACATTTGCCTAAGAAGTGTCACATCCCTGTCCCAAATGAATGGCGTGTTACTTAAAGTCCCTAAAAGAAATCATTGTTATGCTTTAAGTACATGCCAAGGTCTTTAGGAATGATAAACTTTGGACGGAGCTTGGTACTAAGAAGATGGAGTCAGAGGTTGAGTTGGGGGAAATCCTTTGAATTAGACTTAGAGAAAGAAGGCCTTTGACTGATTTGGTTCCTGGAGTGACATCAAGAATTGAGCCACGCTTGGATCACAAGGTGAGCAGGGCTATCTTGACATGATCAATCAAGGAAAGCACACAGTATCGGGAGCAGAATGTGGTTGTCATGTTCAAAAAAATCAGTGGGACAAGAAACACTGAGCTTCCACCCAACAGCAGCCGGGATACCTTGGGGAATCATCATGTTCAACCTGTGAAGGGAACTTCCATCATAGCAGGAGCCTGTGGGGAATGGTACAGGATGTGGATCTGGCCCTCTGCTCGCATTCGTTAACTGGGGCATGTTCCCTTACCCCCAACACACACATGCGCACATGTGCACATATATGCGTGCAGGTGCCTTCACCGTTTCAAGCCACACCACTGGGTCTGAATTCCAGAAAAGCTATGAAAGCAAATAACTGGAGAAACATTTGCTGGTTTTCTGCCCACTGTAATATGCATTAGCCCAGCCACTACCCTTTCCCAAGAAAATCCTAAAATGAACAGTAGAATTCAAAATTGTAGAAGAGCAGTTCATGAAGCTGAGAATTTTATGAATGTAGGAGCCTCACTCAGCCCTGAGGTTGCCATCTCTCAGTCAGCAATGATTGCAAGGCTATTGGCAGCAGACTGAGAATAAAGGCACATTGAGTTGCGCAATCTACTTTGTTTGTAGGGCGCCCAGTGCTTCCCTGTGTTCCTGACCTCTCTCAGTGCATAAAGTCCATTCCCTGGGCCTAAACTCTCTTGCATTAGGAGCTTTCCATTAAGTCAGTTTCTTGCAAACAGCTCTGTGCTAATGCATCAAAGGCCATGAGGTTAGAACATTCACGAATGAGCAGTTAATACAGATGACAAAAATATTCTCTGGGAATATTCTAAGTCCTGACTAACATATCATCTCTTGATCCTCCTCCCCCATTTCTTATTCTTTCCGTAGGGAAACGATTAAATAAATGTCCATGGGGTTTTCAGGATGTAGGCTGGTAAGGCCAGAAATTAAGAAAGAATGTGGGAAGTCACAGCCTTTTGTGGTTTGTATAGAGAACTTCAAAGAGGTCCATGTTGGAATGCTTCAGAAAAAAAAGTTACATGGAGATGAGAATGATTACAGCAATTAGTAAATACAGAAAGGAGGTATGGGAGAGTAATTGAGATGAATGGAGCAGAAAGTCATAGTCATTTGAAGACAAAAGGAAATAGCTGGTCCTAGAAATGCCAGGGAGATGGAATGCATTTATTTTGTGCCATGTGATGATGAAGTTAAACAAGGTCTCTGCATCCCAAAGAGAAAACCGGTGACCCAGGCCAATAAGAGTCTGATTCTCCAAGTGTCCAAAATGAATGTGGAACTTACAGGGAATATACCTTTTGATTGTGTTTTTAAAAGGGCAATGGAAATAGTGTCTCATCACTTCAAGAGGACAGTAGTTTAGCTTTGATATTAGGTAGTATTGGTTTCTAACATTATGACTTGGGATTTAAAATCATGTCATGCATGCCAGCACACAGCTATGCTTCCTTTCCATACTATAACAATGAAATATCTAATAAGATCTCCTGAGCTGTCTTTGCGCAATTGTCTGCCTTCTTACAATATGCTGCTGCCGCTGCTCAGGCTTCCCCATGTCACCCAGAATGCAGCTCCATTCACCAAACAGCCAGTGACCCTGTCCATCTTCCAGGCATGGGGGAGGCTGGCAATTCACAGGTGAACTCAACTGGCTGGCAGGGCTGATGACTTCCTCACACCATCTGCACTCCCAAGCTCTGTGCAAAGATCCAGCACGTTCTAGAAAGTTTAAACAAGGGTCCTTGAAGTAAAGTGTTTAGAACCAAATTGTCTGGTAAATAAACAGATGCCTGTTCCAACATTTGTGTGTGGATTGCTTGGAATGTGCATTGACGGCTGAAAACAGAGCCCTCATGCCCTATCGATGAATATACAGGGTGTGAGGGCTGTGTTTATCCTATAGCACACTCTAGACGGAAACCAAGTTTCCCATTCTGAGTGACTATGGAGTAGACAGAGGAAGAAAAGAGAGGAAATGGGCCAACTCTCGAAGCCTGCTCTGTGCCAGACACCAATTCTTATCTTCAAATTCCATCTCTGTTAGGGGTGGGCATGGGGGCCTTGGTCATAGTGCCCTACGATTCAGACACAGCATTCCTGCCTATTCTTAAATGATTTTATACACACCCATTCTTCTCTTTTTACCTGTAAACTTTGCAATGAAGTTGAAAGGCTACCAGTGTCCATGACAGGTCCCTCTGCACATATGGGGCATGGTTAGGAGATACATAGCCTGTTCCCACCCCAGGGATTTATTCTCTAATGCAGAGCCACGTGAAGGATGCCAATGACTATTAAAGCCTAAACGGAACAAACCCAGGAGGCTGGTAAAACAAACAAACAAACAACAACAATAAAAACATGGCTTTATTCTCAGCATGAAAGGCAAGAGGGCCCGATTGGGCAAGTGGTGGGCAGATTGCTGTCAGGGCTCACTTCCGATGACTGTAAACAACGAAACCCAGGAATGACTTTGGGCCCTGCCTTTTTCGGATTTTGACTGGTGCCATCCTGGGTTTTCCATCCTGCCAGCCAGCTCGCACCTTAGCAGTTGTGGGAAGAGGAATTTGACTTTGATTAACCGAGAAAAACTGTGCACACGTTCTCTGTTTTTTCTGGAACTGTGTTTTCCCATGCCCCAGGGGCTCCCTCACAGGTGTCCTATCCCAAGCACTCCCGACAAGAATCTCCAGCTGGGCTGGTGTGACAGCTGGCCTCGTGCACCGCGGCTCCGCAACCATCGCCGGCGTTTCCTGAGGCTCGCGCGCCCCCTGGTGGGCATGAGAGGAGGCGTCCCTCGTGCGTCCGACCTCAGGAAGCGCGTGGGAGGCAGCGTTTGTCACGCGGGGGGAGCGCCCAGTGGGCTACATCCAGGAAGTTAATTTGGGTCATATGGACAGAGCGAAGGTCAAGGCATAGCGGATAACAGAAACCAAAAATGAAAAATATGTCTTTCAGTCCCTCCTCCTAACACTTTGATATTAGGATCCTTGCCCTGGAAAGCGTACTCAGAAAGCCAGGTGGGTCTGTGGCAGGAGGGAACATCCCAGTCACATAGTTTCAGTGTGTGAAAGGCAAAGGAAATTTCGGGCCCCTGATTCACTACGCAAAAAGGAAAAAAATTAAGATGGAAGCTGAGTCATGCAAGAAACAGCCTTTCCTTCTGTCGCTAAGCGAATAGCTAACAGATGAAAGGCCAGATATCTCCACAGCTAGCCACACTAGGTTCACCTTCTTTTGTGTAAGGTGCCGATTTACTGAGATGAATACATCACTGACTATTCCCCTACCTGCTCCTTTTCTCTTGCAATGCATGGATTCAGCAATATGACCACACCCTCCCTCTTTCCCCTCAGCCCACTCTTCCCCTTTAAATATTGAAGCCCTCAAAGTCATCTTTGCCAAAGGACACAGACCACAGACTGTCTCTGTGGTTCTGTGTTCCTTTCTTCCAGGCATGTTCTTAATCTTGGCAAAATAAACTTCTAAGTTGAGTGAGACCTGTCTCACAGACTGTTTGGTTTACAAGTGTGCATAGCGCATCTGCAGGCAGGCATACATTTCCGAGGCATACTTGCTGGGATAGCTCCTTCCTTTCTGTGTCTCCTCTCACTGACTGAATCTCATTTATGGCAGTGACAGCAAAGCTGAAAGCCACAGAAGTGATCTGGCTCACCCATTCCAGATAGGCTGCTGGAAGGTCGTTTGAGGAAGAAAAATGAGTGCCTTCCATGTTTCAAAGGAACCTAATACTTTTTCCATCAAGGCAAAGGATTACATTTTGCCTTGCAATCCTGCAAAAGGATTAACTTAGGTGGCCCTATACTGTTTTCTAATTCATCCGTTGAAAGCTACTGTTGGCCTGGATTTTCATTTTCAATCCATGAGGAATCTGCAGATGAACCTGCAGCTGTCTCAGGGCTGGATGACTATCCAGCCAGCAGCTGAGACAGATGGCAGGTTCCTAGCCTAGCCTCTGAGCACACATTGCCAATGCATGATCCAGGAAGACCCAGGAGAAGTAAACAGGGCCAACTGCTGGCAGGGCTGGTCCTGGGAGTAGAGGGACAAGCTGAACTGGCCTTAGGTAATGAGGCAGACAGCTTTCCAGTTTGGGGGGATGTTACATGCCTTGGCCTGCAGCTCCTATCCCCTTGGAATAGCTCTCACACCTTTATGTTGGACATTTCTTTTACAAAAACTGAAATCTCAGGGACAGGTAAGGTTAACAAGGTTAATCTCAGGTTAATTTCAAGGACAGAAAAAGTATGCAAATATATCTCTGGGTGAGAAACACAGTAACTTCAATTTACCCTGCAATGAAAATGGCTGGTAACTAAGTAACTATGTTAACCCACATTTTTTGCGCTCTTGCTGTGTACCTGGTGCTGTTCTAAGATTTTTATGCATATAATCTCATTTAAACTCTGTAGCAAACCAAAGCTGACTAAATATTCTTTTTCTCTGCATTTTTCAGAGGAAAAAACTAAGCACAGAGAGGTAAATAACTTGTCCACAGTCACACAGCTGAGGACCAGTAGAACCAGGTTTTGAATGCAGCGTTTGCCCTAGAAGATGGGCTTGTATCCACCTCCTTATACTGCTTCTCTATGCAACCTGATGCCAGTTACTTTCTTAAAAGTAGGCTTCCATAGCAGGAAGAGTTTCAAATGCACAAAATGAGAGGAAGAACAATGGTGACAGAGAGGGTGGAGGAGTTAGGACTTCACCAAGCTTCATCTCACTTTATAATTCTACCTTGGGGCAGCCCAGGACATACTGACTGACGTTCTGGGCAAACTTCAGAATCCGCCTACTTCCCTTTTAAGTCTCTGATGAAGCATCAAAGAATTCCTGCTGTGCTGCTTTATTGAAAGTAGATCTCAACTTAGCTATTTAGTGGACTCCCCAGCTTGAGTCTTCATTCAAGTGAGCTTCCTGCAAGCTTTCAATCACCAGTGTTGTTGTTTTTATTTTTGTCTCAGATTTATCAAGAGTTCTCAGAGTGCTGGATGGCATTCAGACACGTAGGAAGATCCCAGAAATGAAAAGTGATTCTGAGGCTATGTTCAAACATATCAAGTGCAGAATTGAGACGTTTGCCCTAATAAATTTAGCTAAGTCATGATTTTCCTTATGATATGCAGACTGACACAGCAGCTGATTTGCTACTTGAATGCTTTGCATTCTTTGCTTCATTGTGCATGGATAGTGTGTTGGGCATTGATTGACAGCCAGTTTGGCAAATACAGTATGGTGGTTAAGAGCATGGGTTCTAGAGCCAAACTGTGTGCTTTTCAATTGTAGGTCCACCACTTCTTAGTTTGACCTTTAGTAAAATAACTCTTTCTGCCTCAATTTCCACTATGTGAAAGAAGATAATAATGGCATAAGCTTCATGGGTTGTTATAAAATTCTTAGAAAGCCTACAAATCATATCTGGCATGGAATTGTTGCTGAATAAAGTTAGCCTTTATTATTTTGTATCGTATTGTTTGGGCATAAAAATTACAATAGATATGTATCATACCCACACAGATACATCATGCATCAGGACTTAGCCAAATTTATTAGGGCAAATGTCTCAATACTCCACTTGATATGTTTAAACACAGCCTCAGAATCACACTTAATTTCTGAGAAGCCATATTTTCCTCCTTTGTGTCTAAATCATATCCAACACTCAGAATTTTGATGGCTCTTGATAGATGTCAGGTTTAGACACCAGCTCTTCTCAGAATCAAACTACATATGCCTTTCACATTGTCACATTTAATTCATGGTTAAGAACTTTTGAGAGTAATGTAAAAGGTACGTGACATCCTAAATCAAAACTTTACCAAGGTTTGAGTTTAAATCATGCTTATTATGAGGCTAGAATGGGTGAACAAGTCACATAACAAGTGTGTGAGCCTGGTTAACTTCCCCATGTCTGCATTTCAAATCAGTTTTGGTAATCTTACATATTACATAATTTTATTTAATCCTCACACTAATTTCATTATCTATTTTCTTTATAGATGAGCCAATTACGTGCTATAGCAGTGGAGTTAATTAAGGCTCTCTCAGTTACAGGTAACAGAATCATACTCAAACTAGTTTAAGCAAAAATGGGCACTTACCATATAACTGAGAAAGATACTAGATTGGTACACCTTCAGGTGCAGTTGGATTCAGGTGCTCAAACAGTTGCCTCTCTTTGTGTATTTATTTCATTCCAAGATAGATCTTCAAGGAGAGAAATTTATGAGTTCCACAGACCCATAGATTGGGATCTAAAAAGAAGACCAACCCTTTTCTTCTCCAAATGTGCATATATATATGGCAGTACAGGGTATCATGATTGGCTTAGTCGGAGCCATATACTGGCCTCATAGAAATAATTGTATCCATTAGGATTATGTTTTCTGTGTGTACCAGACATTCAAAATAACAGTGACTTAAAGTAGAAGTTTATTTCTCTAACACAGATAAGCAGCCCAAGACTGGTGTGGCAGCCTGACTCAATACCGTTCTCAGAAATTCAGATACTTTCTGTTTTTTATAATCTGCTTTTCCCAAGGTCACCACATGGCCCCATTTGGCAGCTCTCACTCTGGCCATTACGTACCCTTTATCAGTCATTAGGATAGAGGAAGGCAGTATAGGTGTGCACCAAGACTCCTTTAGGAAAGGTTCCCAGAAGCTCACATGCAAAATTCCTGCTTCCATTCCATTGGCTGAATTTGGCCACACTACCTCACTGTATCAGTACATTTTCACACGGCTGTAAAGAACCACCTGAGACTGGGTAATTTATAAAGGAAAAAAGGTGTAACTGATTTACAGTTCTGCAAGGCCTGGGAAGCCTCAGGAAACTCACAGTCACAGTAAAAGGCAAAGGGGAAGCAAGGCATGTCTCACATGGCAACAAGAGAAAATGAGAGAGCAAGGAAATGTGCCACACTTTAAAACCATCACTTCTCATGAGAACTCACTTACTATCACAGAAACAGCATGGTGGAAACCACCTCGATGATCCAATAACCTCTCACCAGGTCCTTCCCTCCACACATAGAGATTACAATTCAAGATGTGACTTGGGTGGGGACACAGAGACAAACCATATCACCCATCTACCCGCAAAAAGCAGGAGAATGTAAACTAGACTCTGAGTAGCCATTTGACCAGCTGGAGTTTGGGGATTCTGTTACTGAGAAAAGAAGAATGGATGTTGGTGACCCTTTTTGTTGGGAGATGGTCATCTGAACATCTCCTCTGCCTCCTGGTCTCTTCTCATACCTTTCTTATGACCCCATTTTTCTATTCTTTTATTTTCTTGACCAGATAGAATCTTTAAATGTTTTTAATAACTTTCATTGAGCTGGTGAGCTACACATGGGTCAATTTGTCCTAAATTTGTCTTAGCCCTAAGTGATGCTGTGACCCAGATGAGGCCATGTCTCAATCTATTCTGGGATTCTAGGACTAGTCCTTGGCAAAATTGTGAAAGGCAAAGAGAGATGGGTCTTCTTTTTACTCCAGTATCACTGTTAGCTGCAACTCTTACACACACACACACATACCCTGTTGGGTTGCCCTACCCATATCAAATCTTTCACATCATATTTTTTCACATCAGTACTCATTAGAGATCACTGGCACCTGACTCCATTATGTCCCATCTCCCATTCACTAGAGTTTTCAAGAGTTTGCTAAATGATACTCACAGCTACAGGATAATTACACATCTTTTCAAAATTTTCTTTGCTTAGAGATTTTTGAAAAACACATTTATATTAAAACCAACATAAGGAAGATGTTTTAGCCATATTTATAAAGACATAGAATTTTGAGTAGTGATAATCAGCCATAAAACTGATATCCCTAATGAGGAAAAACAACTAAAACAGACTTTTGCATAGTGTTAGATACAGATTAGCCTATATTTGATAGCACCTTCCAAACCTCTGATCTTTTTAAGCCTTTCTGTAGTCAAACAAGATTAACAGATTCTGCTACTAAGTGGCTCTGCGATTTGCCTAAGGCACTTAGCCTCTCTAGAATTGTCTCAGTTTACCAAAATGCAAGAAGTGGATTTCAGAATCTCTAAAATTTCCTTAAGCCATAAAACAGATGATATAATTCATGAGAAAGAAGGAGCTCAAGAAGGGAAGGTATTAGGTCATCTGTAATTTGCTTATAAATGCTTCCATATGGGTATCACACTGTATACAGCCTGCAGGGGGACTATAATCCACACCCTGAGGGAGGGCGAATAGTATGCAAAGTACTCTGAAAAGGAATACACACTCCAACAGCAGTTAGTATTTGAAAGATGCTAATCAAAAGTCTCTACTGGAGAAATATCTGTTGCAAAACTTCAAAACTTTATGTATTTCTATAGCAAGCTACAACAAAGAATTTGTTACTAGTATAAAGGTTGCTAGAAGTAATTTTTGCATTGTTTAAACAGAATTATCAAGATAGCTGTAGGTACAATATTCTGGCAGGCCCAGTGAGCTAACTTTTGGGGTAGAACCTTAGACTAGAACTCTATTTGGTCCTAGGTTTCCCTGACTTAATACAAGGTTTCATGGGCTGATCCAACTAGACAAGTGATTCCCAATCGGTGATGATTTTGTCCCTCAGAGGTACATTTGTCAATGTCCAAGAGATTTGGGGTTGTCACTACTGGGGAAGTGTGCTTTGAGCATACAGTAAGTAGAGGCCAGGGATGCCGCTAAACATACTGCAATGCACAGAGCAGCCCTCACAGAAAAGAATATCCAGCTCAAAATATCACCAGGGCTGAGGTTCAGCAACCCTGGGGTAGATAAGTGACTGATCCTGGCCTTCAGATTATTTGACTACATGTGTCTCGAATAAACCTTTAATCCAAGAGGCTTGATGGAGCACTTAAAAGGACAGAGTAGAGACTTCACTACACATACAAAACAGGTTGGATGGCTATTTGGGGACTTGATGGTTAACAAATATGAATGCATAGCAGAATTTAGTTTGAATCTTGATTCATTTTAACATCACCAGAGAGAGGGTTATAATTCCCACCTACTTCTAATTATCAGAGGCTCCAGATATTACTGAAAGAACCTGGCGTTTGTGAATGGCCAGATTGGCTCAGGTCAGTTTACAGAAGGAAAGGAAACAGATGGGGATATGTCAGGGAGAGGGTGGAGGAAGCATGAGACATTTTCAAAATTTTGAGCCACTATGACTTATTCCCACTATGTGAGGTTAAAGAAGTCGGACACCCAGATGCAGGGAGGATTTCCCATATTTTTCATGTTGTTCATCTAAATCCTGAATTCCACACTGCCTAGACATGACGAAATGCTCATTTCTCTATCTACTCCCCATCCTACATGCCAACTCTGCCATCACCACCCCAACACCTTAAAAGAATAAAGTATCTGCTAGTCCTCCTGGAATGATTGAGGTCTTTGGGCTCAAAGAAAAGCTGAATACCATGTCAGATCTATAGTGAGCCAGATCATTAATCAATCAACAGAGGTGACCATTAATCACCAAGAGTGATGAACATAGATAGTAGGCATGGTGCTGGATGAGAATCTAGAGAGAAATAACTATCAAAATGCTTTACCCTCATTCTGGCACCTCCTTATCATTATTTTGACCTAGTAGTTTTAATTTGCCATACTAGATGAAAATACTAGGTTGTCTTTGAAATCTGAGCTTCTGCTTCCTCCAGAGAAAAACTCATATATTTAAGAAATGTTGTCCTGGGTTTGGGATGGGGCCTTTCCCGCTGAGATGGACCAGAGCACGCTCCTTTTAATAAAACAAAAGCTTTCTTCAGGCCTAACTGTGAGGTTAGTGGAGGGTTTGCAGGACTGTGAAGCACAGAGAAAAACAAAGCTGGAATTCATTTCCAATTGGGTGTTGGACATAATATAACTGGGCTAGTGGTAGGATAGCTTCCTATCTAGTCTGAACATTGAATAGTAATATTTTCACACATTTTCAACTCTAAGGTTCATATTCATTATCCCATTGTATTACTCTGCTATTCTGTAGGTGGTAAAGTCGTGTGGAAGGAGATAGCTATTATTTCCATTTGACAAGTTAGTAAACTAAGACCAAGAGCTTAAATGATTTCTTATTAAAATTACCCAGCTAGCTGGTTGAGCAATCCAAGCCTACAGCCAGGATGCTTGCTTGGCATCCAGACCTGTTTTCTATCCACTAGAGCAGTGGTTCTCAAGGTGTCTGTGAGGTGGGGGTTGTGGAGGAGTCAGTAGCAGTAGCAGTTTGGCCTGGGAACTTATTAGATTCTGACACATTCTTAGATCTTTGTAGATCCTTGCACATTCTTAGATCCCACCCTAGATCTACTGACCTAGAAACTCTGGGGGTGGGGCCCTGCTTTGTTTTAATCAGCCATCCCTGGAATACGGATGCACCTCAAGTTTGAGGGTCATTGCCCTCTGGGGTGCTGTTTTCACTTGCTACAAACTGTTCTCATACTTTTGCATTAAAGAAACTCTTCTACTCTCATTTTGTTTCAAGTGCATTTTAACTCTACAAAATTGTCATAAAGCCTCTACTTAGGAAATCTGATAACTTAAAGGACCATTCAGAATCCTTAAAATCTTTTCTTTTATTAAACTTCCAGAGCTGGCTCTTTGCTGACTGGGTATAGAAACTTAATTTTTTTTGTTGTTTTTTGTTTTTCACTTGATCTATCTTGGAATTTCCTTGCCCCAGCTACAGACTTTATCTCCTTAGGAACTATGAAAAGAAAGCATATCTAAAAATACTTCTTTAAAGTTCTCTGATACCTTCAGTTTGTTAATATGACAATGCTGTACGTAAATAGCATACAAAATATACTATTAAACTTAAAAGATCTGGGAAAGCTTTTGAACACCCCCACCCTTCAACATATACATGCACACCCACACTTACATACAATACCAGATACAAAGAAGGTGCTAACTCAATATTTATTAAATTTATTAAAGGCCTTCTCTTAGAATCACAGAGGAAAGGAAATATTGTGAAGCCTGGCTGCCTAGAAGAAACTTTATTTGAAATCTTTAACAAGATCTTAAAAGAATAATGACACTACTGTGTCTAATGAAAAATGAGTATTTGATTCTAACATATTCAACATATAAATTTCATTATACATATTTCATCTGAAATAGAATGAGATTTTCTATATCTTATTCATTCTTTTATTGTTTTATTCATTAAATCTTTGTTGAATGTCCACAATGGGCCAGCTATGTGTCTAGGCACTTGGGCTAGCATGGTCAATGAAGATGACATGTGCCTGCCCACATGGAGCTTACAGTCTATGGGAAAGACAGTCAATCAAACAAGTGATTTACAATGAAGTGTGATGAGTGTTGTCACAGGACGCACTAGATACATTAGGAGCACATAGCAGGATAACAGAATTATTTGGGGCATAAACATGACAAGGGTTACACATGGGGCTGGAGGCCTTAGTCCTTGGAGGTCCTATCCAAAGCAAGGCCGATAAAAAAAAAATCTGCCTCAAACTGCACTGACCATGGGAAAGGAGGCCCTGCATGGAGGCGGTGCTTCTGTAGTCGGGTCAATGCCAGCAGGAAGGTCACTTCCTTGGCCTTTGGGAAAGGATGGTGATGATGGAGAAGGTCAAGAAGATCACGCCAGCCGTGCCTCCAATCGCCAGGCCCAGGACGCTGCCGTGTACCTGCATGGCCTGACAGTGTTCCCCCGTGTAGAATAAAGCGTGTCCAGAGATGCACCTGAGGGAAAAGGATGTGAAGGAAGTGTGGGAACTACCCAGGCCTCAGGTGCCTCCTAGCAACATGCATCACCACAGCAATAAAAATGGCAAATGCTCGCTGAGCAGGTCTCCCTGGTGCCTGGTTTCATTTCAAATGCTGTATATGAATCAACTAACTTGACCCTGAAACAACCCTTTGAGATGGAGGTTATTACTTGGCCATTCTCATCATCTTCTTCTTACAGGAAGGTTACAAAACTTGTTCAAGGTCACATTGTTAGTTAAGTGTTTCACACTTGAAATTTAATCCCAAGAGATATGCCTCCAGATCCAGGATTCTCAGCCACCAAGGATTCAGGAGGAAGGTTTGAGACACTAAAGAAATACATTGCCTGACACTGGCTAAGAATATAAGCTACAAAGGAGATTCCTCAGATACAGTCTGACTTAAGAGCAGCAGTTATGGTTTGAAAACTTCTAAATAATATCAAATAAAATGTCACTGTAAGGTTACTGTATTGTCACTATCTCAGGAGGCTGCCCTGAAGTTCACATGAAATAATGAGGACATGGCCCTTATCAAGGTATTAGACACATAGGGGCCAGCCCTTAGTTTTGTTTCTTAATGTTATCTAGTATAAAGATCAGCTGACAATCTTAGAACCAAAGCATATAAACAGCAGTGTCTCATCCAACCTTTATCACAATTCCAGCCTTTGTTTCAAACGTTCCTACTAGAAAGTCTACTCAGCAGAATTCTACAGGGCAGAGTGAAACAATCAGAAGTCAGCATCTTCTGGCCAGGTGCAGTGGCACATGCCTGTAATCCCAGCACTTTGGGAGGCCAAGGCAGGTGGATCACCTGAAGTCAGGAGTTCAAGACCAGCTTGGCCAACATGGTGTAAATATCAAAAAAACTAGCCAAGCATGGTGGCGGGCACCTGTAATCCCAGCTACTTGGGAGGCTGAGGCAGGAGCATTGCCTGAACCCGGGAGGTAGAGGTTGCAGTAAGCCAAGTAAGCCAAGATGGTGCCATTGCACTTCAGCCTGGGCAATAAGAGTGAAACTCCATCCCCCACCAAGAAAAGGAAAAAGAAGTCAGTATTTTCTTTTACTAATCCTGAATGATTTTACCTTCCAAGGCCTCCTCTCTATCCTGGGAATTGACTTCTTAGAAATCAGTGAGTAATAGCAAGTTTATTCCATTTTTTTCTGACCCAGTTCCCTCCAAACGCAACTTAGTGATAGCCCCTAGTGTTACCTTAGAAAAACTTATTCTGCCAACTCTAAGCTGCAGGTTTCTAGGAGAGGAATAGTTTGACCGAGTAGTGGCTGATATGTAAGTGCAACCCTGGCCTCCCTTAGCCTAGGAAGGATGAAACCTGTTAGGGGTACATATTGGAATCTGGCATCCAAGGGCTTATCAGGCAAAGACGTGCAGACCCATGGCTTTGGAGGCCATAAACAGGTGAGTCTTCCCCAATAAAAGGAACCAGAGGGCTTCCTGGAAGAGTGATTGATTCTATGGGTGAGGCTGGGAAAATAAAAGATGAGCCTAGAGTACGCTATTGTGCCAGAAAGTCACATTGTGTTCATAAGGTCTGTTGTTGAAAGAGTGCAGGAGTCAACCTGAAAGAGCTCCTAGAGGCCAAAGCTGGGACAATAGAAGCAACAAAATAAATAATGAAATTATTGCAACAGAGCCCACTGAATAAAATAAATGTTTATGATTCCTCAGTGATAGAAATACATAATTGCATAAATAAATTAATGGGGTGAAGGAGCCATTATTCTTTACAGAACAATTCAAATGAATGAATGTGAAGGAAACAGGAAATTAACATTAGAAGATCCCAGTGGTGAGTATTGCAAGTAGGATGTGTTAATAGATGCCGAAATTAGTGTGAGGATTTGAGGAAAAGCAGGATGTCTCCATGATCTTGAAATATCTCTCCCAAGATATATATTAATTACAGAGGGAGAAATGGTAACTCTTCAGTGGAGAGGCCTGGTGGACATGCTGTCGGCCAGATGATGAAGGTTTACATCACCAGTAATAACACATATCGGCATCACGTACCTGCTCACGTGATGCAGTGAGAAGGCACATCACATATTTACTAATCTTGCCACAAATGTGTAACCTCAATCTAATCATGAGAGAACAAGATAAACCCAAATTAATGAAAAATTTACCCCCAAAAAAATCCCTGACCAGTAATCTTCAAAAGTGTCAAGGTAATGAAAGACAAGAAAGAACTGAGGAATTGTCCCATTGGAGGGGATTAGGAGACATAAGACATAAAAGCTAAATATAGCGTGAGATCCTGAATTGGATCCTAAAACAGAATAAAGGACATTAGTGGGAAAACTGGGAAAAGGTAAATAAGGCCTGTAATTTATGAACTAGCATTGTGCCAATGTTCATTTTTTAGCTACACTAATTGTACTGTGGTTTGTGTAATATGCTAACATTAGGGAAAGCTGGGTAGGTGAATGGAATAGAGAAAATCTCTGTAGTATTCTGCATCTGTAAATCTAAAATTATTTCAAAATAAAAGCTACAAAAAGAAAACAAAGTGGAGACTAAAAAGAACTAAGAGGAAATGTAAATTTTTGAGATTGGCAGGATGGCTCCTACATCTGCTACGGTTCAAATGGAACTGTTGCTTCTATCATCACGTACATCTTTTTATAAAACAGTTTTTAGGGTTTTATACAAGCAAACATTATAAAAAGAACTATTAAATATAGCAAACTGTGCTGCCAGACAAACTTAGATGCAAGCCCCAGCTTCAGCATTTTCCATCTGGGTACATTTTAGATAAATTACTTAATCTTTCTAAGCTTCAATTTCTTGATACACTAAATGGGGATAAGGAGAGCCCTTATGTCACAGGTGGCAGTGAGAGTGAATTTAGATAATGCACGTAAGATGCTCAGGATGTGTAGTAAGGGGTCAGAAATATCAGGAGTTCTTATTACTATTATTGAAAATGTAACTAATAATAGCACAGTGTAAATGACGAACTATAGAAAAATAATCATTGGGAACATCTGTAGTCAGTAAAGATTTAACCTTTGTCTTGAGACCCACTGTTATGGAGTAGAAAATCCCTAGGCTAAAAGCCATCTTGGATGTTACAGAAATTCCAACAGAATCCAAGATGCTGTTGACAATGCCCCAGAGGAGGAAAAGGGATGAAAGTCAAGAGACAAGGAGACCTGGGATGCTTATGCTCATGGCAGCATAAGCCCATGAATCCAGGGCACACCCTAGTAGAGTCAAGGAAAACCACACCCAGTTGACCATTTTAGGTAGCCTTTTCCCTGCTCTGCAAACAGCACCCTTTACCAGGGGTAAGCATGCACACCGCCCAGGTCTGCTGGCCTGCCTGTCTCCCCAGCCACTGAGCCTACCTGCAGCTCGACATCCCCTTCTCATTCACACAGATGCCGCCATTTTGGCAAGGGTTTGGGTCACATGGGTCTCTGAAGTACTGTGGCCAGTTGTGGTCCTCCAGGGGGCCCATGTTTTCCACTGAGCGCTTCTGTCGGCTGCGCTGCCCCTGGCTCAGGCTGACAGGTAGGGCTCCTTCTATGAGGGCCTTTCCCGAACCTTCTTTGGAGACCTGCTGTTCCTGGCCTTGGAGAATGAGGCCTTGGGGGCTCAGCCTTTTGCCTTTAATGGGAACTTCAGTCTGGATGAGGTGGGTGATATCTTCAGGAAATAGAGAGTCATAAGGAAAATCCAGGATTAGTAACTGACTACAGCTAACTCCCACTTCTGGTGAAAGTTCCCCAGCCTGCTTCTATCTCCCATGGACATCACCCTTAGTGACATGGAAAAGTGGCTTTTTTTAAATTTTAAAATAATCAAGTCATATTTTTATTTATTGAATTTGCAAAATGCAGCATAAAGTTAGCGTGGACAGCCAGATGGAAACTAAATTGAAATCAGTGAACGGTTACTTTTGATAAAATTATCAAAAAGATGACACTAAAATTTCAGTTTCTTTCAAGGACAGTTAAAATAAAGATGTGAGTCCTTGGCCAATTGAATAAAAGGAGTTTTTTCTACAACACATTTCTGTGACCTCGTCCCCACCCTCCATGAGTGCTTTAAAATCAGGATAAAATCAGTAGAGCACCAAGAGCATAGGATTATTTACTCAGGAAGACCAACAAAAGTACCTTCAAAGTCCACAAACATGATGAGGTCATCATTTTTCAGGAAACTCCTCCTTTTTAGCATTTGGTGTGAGATGAAACCACTCCAGCCCCGGCTGATGCTTCTAAAACAATTACAGTCCGTATGAAAGGTTCCCACCCTGGACGGCCTGTCCCAGACGACAGTGTCATTTATCGCTGCAAAGTTGTAGGTAACATAAAATCACATTACCTCTTTATACTTCACTTTCCAGTTTGTTTTTAATGAGGATATAGGGCTTTGTTAATCAGAAAAAAAAAAAAAGTGTTGGAAAAAAATTAGGCTATTTTCTCTTTCCAGGAGAATTGCAATTCAGAATTGAAAAATGGGAGAGGCAGAGAATCACAGCTCTTGGGTGATCAGTTGTCTGCTACTGAGTGACTTCCTTAACGGAGAGAGAGGGACAGCTATGGCTTCTTTCTTCTGAGGCCTACGTTGTCTCGTTTGTAAAAAAAAATAGTTTGCCCATTTATTTACTGATGTAAGTTTATTTCATGGACATAGTGGCATTCAGTACTATTTTAGGAGTAAGTACATTAGCTCTGCACAGAGCCTAGCAAGTGCCGGGTATCTGATAAATGATTAGCAGTGTCTGTCTCCTCAATCACAATGAGCTCAATGAGGCAGGGACCAGCTGATTCACTTGTATTCTAAGTACCTAGCACAGAATTTGGCATATGGTAAGCCCTGAATAGATGTTTGATGAGTGAATTTAGGAAAGGGAAGGAGGATGTGATGGCATTGAACATCTTAACTTGGAACTCCAACACGACTATGTTAATGATATTCCCAAGGGGATCATGTGAGGGGAACGTTACTCTTTCTTACACCACAGAATCATATCTGTGGGCCTTTCTGGGTTGAAGGGCAGTTCTTATTTATGCTGACACCACCCACCTGGAGATGTGTGCAACTTGGAGGTAGTGAACACCATGCTTGAGGACATCCTATTCCTGACATCGGGCTCCTGGTCGAGGATGGTCATTATCACCTGTCTGTTTTCTACTGGCCACTCCAGGATAGCATCATTCTCCCCACTGCACAGGTGAAAATAAAGTCCCAAGTAGCCAGAGCTGCTGTGGGGGTATAAAGTTAACCCAAAACCATATCCCTCTGAATTGTAGAATCGAGGGCTCTGCAGTGTGTCTCCTGGGCTGGTGTTCTCAAGGACTTTAGAGAAATTCCGGACTGTCCAGACCCCTGTGGGGCAGGAGATTTCAGTCAGAGTGATGTCATCCAGGTAAATTCCCCCAGTTGAGTTCTGAGGGTCGCCTTTTGTGCCCTGGAAAAGGTAGCGAAACTTCCGTTCTTCTCTGAGCACCACATGGGCAATTTTCCAATTATGGTCATCATCTCCTGAGGACAGAGAATAACGTTAGTGAGAATTGTGGGCAACACATTATAATGAGTACTTATTATGAGTTTGGCACAATGCCATGTGCTTCCCATAAATGATCTCATTAAGTCCTCACAACAGCCCTATAAAATAGGTACTATTGTAAACCAGTTAAGTAACTTTTCCAGTTACATATCTAATAAGGAAAAATGGTTTTTTAAAACACTATGATTTATTTTAAAATTCATATTCAAATCTTAACCATGAATTGTTTTCCACTATCAGTATAATTCTACAGGTACTGGATTTCCTCCTGAGTTTGCTGGTTCAACTGCAACCCCTAATGTTAGCACTGAACGCCCAAGTGTTAGGCTGAGTCATATAAAATCACCATTTTGTAAGCCAAACGTCAGAAAATAGTAACTCCATATGGTCCAACCTGGGACTCATTGCCAGAGAGCTATAAGGAATACTGAAGAGCAAATAATAACCTGTAGGACAAACTGGATCTTCCCTACCCAAAACTGACTCCCTTTCCAGCATCCAGACTTTTTCCTCTTCCTTATATTATCTGAAAGTCCACCATGTAGGGGAGCTAAGTAATCCAAAGAGAGTAATTCACGTTCTAATAAGGATTAGGTCTACTTGCTTTTTCTCTGAGCATGAGCTAGAAGTGGGACTTTTGAATTAAGGGCTGAGGAAAGATGTTGAGAAAGTTGTTCTAGAACATGGGATCCTGGGCTGAACAGCATAAAAAGCCAGACAGGAGCTTGGGGGTACTGGAGAGAGGAAACTGTGAAAAAGCTGATCAATTCAGAATTCCCGCCAAGAGATGCCTCTACATTGATATTTTGTACAGGATATTCCCTAGAGTTGGGCTTGAAGAGGAGAGGAAAAATGCTTCCAAGTGGAAGTCATGTTGGCTAAACTGAATTCCTACAGATGAGTGTCCTTTTTCCTTTTTCTGTGTCTTTTAACCAGAAATCTACTTACAGAACTATATTTTCCTTGAAACAGAAAAGACTTTTCATCTCCATTTGTTTTCAGGCCATTCTTTCTAAGGACAACTTCAAGGCTCAGGTCTAACAATGTTCTGTTTCCTAGGGTGGAGCTGATTATGGCCTGTGTGGTTAAGTTACATGGGAACACATGAGAGAGGTGGAGAAGGCACACAGCCACCTCTGTAACCTATAAATCTAAGTAGTTCCCATCTCCTGGGGAGAACACTGCATCCAAGGGGAAGACACACGGACTTGAAGGGTAATAGGTGCCAGAAAGTCTAGGAATAGGAACAGATATATAGGATTTGAACTATTTATCAATCAGGGTTACAGATGATGGGAATTCTGTCAAGAAAATGGGATTCTGTTCTTGCTAATGAGTACCTGCTTTGATTTTTCTTAATATAGGATGTCAAAGTGAGGTTGAGATGTGGGAATTTGGTACTGGAAAGAAGACCCAAGAGGTTATACTATATATTCAGAGATTCATCTATGAAATTATTAAGAAAGTTTTGTTTATATGCTTCCACAGGGCTGCCCTAAATTAGTCAAGCAATAATGCTACTAAGATTGAGACAAATTTAATTCCTGTTAGTTTGGAATTGTCATCTATAAGGAAGTCCTGGCCTCAGTAAAAACGTGTGTGTGTGCATGTGCGTATACATACACATAGTTGTATGCAAACATTTTTCACGTAAGTTTGTATATAAGCATTATGTATGTATATAACATATATACAGATATGCATATGGACACATTTTGTGTGTAAGTGTTTTGGTCAAAATATACATTTTGCAGTAGTTAAAAACTATTCAAATTGGTTGCAATTATCTTAAGTGGAATGTCACATAAATAACACTAAGTGATATTCAACTAACCTTTTTGAAAAACTTCATTAACAAAACAGTATCAGAATTGACTACTTTAAAAATCCATTCATACTGTGCTACCAGGGAACTTACACAGACATAGTCTGAATTCAGTGAAACACAAAGCACAGCAGTGTAGGAAGCTAAATTAAGCATGGGATGTTGGCTTTGTTGATTTTATGCTTAGAAGGATAACACTTTTAGCTTTAGACGAAAGTGAGTGATAATAGGTCCCATCAATATTATTGAAACTCTAGCTCATTTTCTCATTAAATATTTACAATCCTTGGTAACATAACACATCCTCAACTCTTAAACGGCATCTAGCTGTCATCCTTTCATCATATAAACTATGATAAATTCCAGTCAGAAAAGTTAACCCCTCAAAACTGTTATTTGTAGAGCTTCCAGGCAGCCCACAGAGTGGCTTGGATATAGGCGATTTGGGCGCCTGTTCTTACAAGTGACCTCTAAGGAAGCTTTCTTCTTGAAAAGCAGCAGGTATATAAAAAATAATTCCTTTCTCTGGACTCATTTCAATTGAGAAATTAAATGCTAAGATGGGCAGTTGGATGCTAGGATAATCTGGCCATAAATCAAGATCCAGGGTTATAAACAAAGTATTTTTTTCCTTTGTTGTGGTGGTGTTTCATTCATAACTAGAAAAAGGGAGACAAGCTTTCCTACTTTTCAACAAAAAATTTCTCTATAATCATTTACATGCTGGCCTTCTTATATAAATATACAAAGTGACACTTAGGAACATGTAAGTGATTATAGAAAGATAATATATACAAATGACTCACTTCCCACCAACTTCACAAGTAGGGTTCAAATTACTTTGGCATGTTAAATAATGGCATCACTTGGTTTTCTGAAACAGTTGCAAAACACCATGATCAACTATTTTTTTTCTTTTGAGACGGAGTCTCATTCTGTCACCAGGCTGGAGTACAGTGGTGCGATCTTGGCTCACTGCAACCTCCGCCTCCCAGGTTCAAGCGATTCTCCTGTCTCAGCCTCCCAAATAACTGGGACTACAGGTGCACGCCACCATGCCCAGCTAATTTTTGGATTTTTAGTAGAGATGGGGTTTCACTATGTTGGCCAGGATGATCTTGAACTCCTGACCTCGTGATCTGCCCCTCATCAGCCTCCCAAAATGCTGGGATTACAGGCATGAGCTGGTCAACTATTTACTCTCTCCAGCAGCATCAGTTCCCACATGTCTTTTACCTTCTGATCTCCACTCCTGAATCATCCATTTTCTCAGTCTTAGCCTTTGCTTTCTCTAAAGTTCTAGTGAAAACTGGATTTCTATATTCTGCTTGGCTTCTTACAAAAGTATATTTCAGCCCTACCTAAACCCAAGATACTGCTTCTAATTTCTGAGTAGCTAAAACATTCAGAGTAATTAAAACATGCCATATATTATGCTAGGCTCTGAGAAGAGAAGGAAATGGGTGGAGGAAAAGGAGGAAGAGAGAAAGAAGGAGGAGTAGGAGCCAAGAGGGAAGGAGGAGAAGAAGCAGGATCCCAGGTTTTAAGCCATACCATTCCTTGTGTGAATGTCTCTAAGTACCTTGAAAAGTCTGCACCTTGACCAACTTGCGAACACTGCCTGTGCTGTCATCCCTCCTGACCCAGACAATGAGTCTGTCTGAAGGGCTTCCTGTCATTTTATAGAAAAATTGCAGGCACTGCTGCTTCCTCTTTGGGTAAAGAATCCGAGACTCCAGTAGGGCTGCCTCTTCCGCTGACCCCGAGCTAGTGCTGAACTGCATGAAGTAGCCGGCACCTATGGAAAGAGCACCCAAACATCACATCTCTGGCTTCCCACACAAATAGTGAGATAGTGAACCACAGCCATTGTCCAGGCAACGAAAGCTAGAACTCTTCTGAGGAAAATAAAAAGAAGGGCATTTGTCAGTAAACATTGTGTCTCAATGGACTTAGTCACCGGCTAAAGCTCGCTCTTCACAGTTTGATTGCCTTTGTTCCAAGATTATGAAATGTATACCTCTGAAAGAAACACAGGCTTCAAGCAATGTTTGATTGTCTGATGGGATTTGGTGTCTGTGAGATGAATTCTGTTTTCCTCATTGATTTCATTCTTTAAATTAGAGATTCATTCCAAGGAAAAGAGTTGGGTTGGTCTCCTCGTTGTATAAGACACTGTGGAATTCAAAGGCTTAGGATTTGGTTTTAAACATTGACAATGATAAGGGTTCAGTTTCCCCTGTTGCTAGTCTGATAACTGGGTGTATTATCAGTGGCAAAAATAATCTTTACTATATTATCAGAAGGGCTATTCAGGACACATTAGAGACTAAATGGGAATTTCTCCTGAATGTAAAGGAAGGCATTAGAAGAACACTGAAGTGGGTGAAAAGTGCCTACATTAGTGCCAGAGATGGGGCTTACCTGACTCAGATATCTCAACTCTTTCCCCTAAAAACAACCAAGCCAGCTAAACAAATGTACCATTTGGTAAACCACACACTTGTCTAAGTTGAGTACAATGAAGAATTCTTGCATATAAAAAGGTTCTTTAAATGATGTTCCAGCAGTCAACACCATGTAAAAATACTTCAGTCAAAACATTTCACAAGATAAAAATAAAATGAGTGTACAATATAGTGCTGGGCACTGCAGCAATGCTCCATAATGCTCCCAGCTTCATCCTGCCTCACACTGAGGCACTAGTCTTTCATATCAGCAGCAAGCAATGATGGTTTAAATAAGCTTCCCACCAAGCTTAAAATATCACAATGGCTTTAATGCTAAATCAGGGCAAATTATATTCCCTTGTATTTTCTTCTCAATATCTGAACTTGCCTGAAACATCTGAATTATAATTATGTATTGAATGCCTGGGTTAGGAAAAAAAAGAGCACACAAAGCTAAAAAGGTTTCTAGGTAATTCTTACTCAGGAATTCCTGCCCAGGTGTACTAGGAAGTATGAATTGGGAGTCAAATAATTCAAGCCCAGAACTCAGGAGGCCTGAATTATCCCCAGCTCTGCCAATACCTAGGTGTTTATTCATTTCTCTGGGTTTTGAATGAGAGGGATCTTCCCAAGGGATCCTTTGAGCTCTTCATGTCTACACATCCACCTGAATTATGCAAGAGCTCTCTACCAGCAAGACATGTTCCATTAAATACCTCCTGTGGAAGAAGCATAATAACTTCTCAAGTTAACATGATACAGCTTTTCCAGATCTTTCTTCTGGGATGTGGTCCTTTCCTCTTACTAGGTGCTAGAACGTTCTTTCAGCAGATTCCTCTCACAATAAAGATCATCTTTGTGTTTAGCTGGCCATTACACTTTAGCCTAGCAGCAAGCCCACAGAATAGGTTGGATTAGAGGCTACAGTGGAAATTTAGAAAGCACTTCAGGCTTGGATCAACCTTTGGACACTTGAGATGATATGTTTGATAATCTGATCTGTGACAGAAACTTTTACCCTCTGCCAAAGGTGGAGGAAAAGTGTCAGTGGCTTATCACCTTTGACATTCCCTGTGGTGGCCTGGTATCTGGGTGACAGGATGTGACTCTTCTGGGAAGGGAATCTCACCAACTCTCAGACAGTTATGGACTAAGTGACTTTGCAATAGTCTAGTCTTTAAAAAGCTGTAATAATCTATAACTTCACCAGCTTCCAAATATAGTTAAGATGATTTCAATGGCGGGCACAGAATACAAGAATGCTAAAATAGAAAAACAAAGTAAATGGAACCTCTGGAGAGAAAGAGAAAATGAGAAAATGGAGGGTGAAGCTGCTGGTCTGCAGGTGGGGGCTTTGTATACATTATTCTTCCATTGTCACTGTGAAGAAAGCATCAGTATCTTGATATTTACAGAGGTTTGTGAAAGCCAAGACTTTTTTAAAAAGCACACAAATGACACAACTTTCTGTGGTCACATAAGTAAGTGATGAAGCCATATTTCAAACCAGGTCTGTCTTTTTCACTACACAAATGGTATATAGGAACTGTCTGAAGCTGTGCTATCCAATATAGTGTCTACCAAACCTATGTGGCTATTGAGTGCTTGAATTGTGGCCAATGCAAACTGAGATGTACTGTAGGAGTAAAATATATGTCAAGTTTAAAATACTTAGCATGAAAAATGTGAAGTATCTTATAATAACTTTTATATTGATTACATGTTGAAATGCTACTATTTGGATATATTGAGTTACAAAGTACATCATTAAAATTAATTTCACCTATTTTCTTTGACTTTTTCATGTAGGTATTAAAAGTCCAATGTGTTACCCGTTGTGCCACAGAGCCTGGGTCATGTGGAAATTAGAAAATTCTACATTGCATATGTGGCTCACATTATATATTTCTATAGGAGGGTGTGGGTCTAGAGACATTGCCCTTATTTACGAAGTTTTATCTTTTTTTTCCAAAGTTTTATCTTATCAACCATCTATCGATATCAGTTTTGCTTAAATACATCTTTCTTTTGCGTGCCCAGAGCCTGGATGCTTTTCATTGAGTTAATAATTAAGATATGAGAAATGTTCTTTGTCCTCGTTCAGATTTTCAAGTTTGATAACCAACATTCTGATTGAGGCAAAACATGGTGGCTGGCAGAACCTAATTGAACCTGGTGAACCACATCAGTGTGTTTGCTTTCCACTTTCACTGACCTGTGCATTGTCCCACCAAGGTATGATCCACTTCTCCAGCCTGAGCACTGTCCTTATGGACCCAGTCAGTGTCATCTCTGGTGCCCTGAATCATCCCACAAATGTTTGCCTTCTCAAAAGTACAGTGGTCCAAAAGAGTGTGAGTTGTGGCTGGAAATGATATTTTTATCATGGTTAAAAATGAAATACATTTCATTCCAAATAGCTATGTCTTAAGCCACTAAAAGGTCATCGTTCAAACACAACAGGATTACAGACCTGTTATCTTGACTTTTTCTCAAATGCAAATCTTACTGTCATCAGATGTTAGCACCTGCTAATATAGACACAGCCTTAACATACCCCACAGATTCAAGATTAAAAAAGAAATGTATAATCATTCTCTGCTATGTAAATACCAACCATAAACAAGGTACCTATAATACTTGGCTTTGTACTTAGCAGGTCTTTTGTATATACTTATTGAACAGAATCAAACATTTTATCTCTGAAGGCTAGTGGGATCATCTTTAGAAAACATCCCATCCCAGAAGGTTAGATTACTCTAGGAATAACTAATGTAGATAAAGAATTTTACAGGATACAAAATGCTTTCAAGTCCATTACCTATCATGACCTTTACATAATAATGCATCCTTCAAAGGAAGCAAAAGAAACCAGACAATAACAGCTCCTTATATTTGTCAAGTACTTTGACTTTACAGAACACAACTACATAATTGGTTTTTTATAACCATCCAGTAAGGTTGGTGTTACAGTTTTTTTTGTTTGTTTGTTTTTTATCTAGAAGTAGACCAACAAAAGAGATGCAGTTTGCTCTTACTTTTTTAGCTAGAACATTAAAGAAGAGTAAAGGAAATCTCTAAGGCTGAGAGAATCTCTGTTGAGGCCAGTTTGCCCAGTTCTCAGAAACTGAGGTACTCACTGCAATTGTACATTCGGTTCAGCCTCTCTAAATCAATGTCACTGAAATCCAGGCGCTGTCCAATAATGGAGTTAAACTCAGGGATCTTGGCTGTAATGGTGGGAACACTTGCATTCCTGTTAAATGAGAAAGGCGCGTAGTGCATCACAGACTCATAATCATAGGGTGTATTGAGGTCTGTGATGAAGCTGTCATCATAGGTGTCAAAGTTGTGCTGGTAACCTGTTAGGGAGAGAATCCACAGGTCCTGCTCAGTCATGTTATTTTCCCCATGCTGCTCTCTTTGACTACTCAGAGACCCTCCAAAAGAGGAAAATAATCCATTCTATTTAAATATATGTACTTAAATAAATCTATTTAAATATACATTATATTTTCTAAGCAATATGATGTAAAATTAATATGAATAATTATTAACATTATCCAATATCATATTATTTAATGTGTATAATATTGTAATAACTATAAAATACATATTATAAAATATAAATATATAAATATTAGAAATTACTAAATATGTGTACATGTTTATGCCAAAGATACATTATATATATAAATGTGTGTGTGTATCTGTGTGTGCATATGGGTGTGTATGTGTTCTCTTTTCAGAAAGAGAAGGTAAAATAGCAAAGCTGAGGAAGGTATTCCAAATGACAGGAAAAATAATTTTTGAATTCAGGAAAATGTTCACAAATTGATTATTTTCAAGACACATCGTTCTAATAGCTGAGTACCTCATCTGCTGAGTCTGCCCAGAGCCATACCTACAGCTCTTCATGGGTTAGGAGAAGGAAATCTGAGGGGCAGAGGGAAAGGTAAGCAGTTGAAAGCAAGACAGGGGATCCTGTCAATCAAGGCGCACATCCTTCTCTTCCAGAAATAGCCTCATGGAGAACAAAAATAAAATAGGAAGAAGAAAACGTATTTTCCTATTAAAAGAGGAAAGGTAAATATTTTTCTGAGATTAGTGAAAGTGAGGTAAGATGTGCTGCAATGTAAAAAGCTGAACAAAATAACTGGTCAGAGGGTCTTTGAATTGACTAATAACCATCGGGAATTCACTGTTTGGGCTGCATTAATGGAAAGGCTTGCAGATTTTTAATTTTCTTCTTGGAATGATAGAAAAACTGAATGAGAATGTGGCTAACTCTTCCAGTCATAACTTCCCAGCCTCATATCTTTCTCCTTTTCTAGCTCCTCATCCAGTTACTTTTTGTTGTTGTCGTTTGCTTGCTTTGTTTTGAGGTGGAAGTTTTGCTCTGTTACCCAGGCTGGAGTGCAATGGCATGATCTCAGCTCACTGCAACCTCCACCTCCTGGGTTCAAATGATTCTCCTGCCTCAGCCTCCCAAAGTGTGGGGATTACAGCGTGAGCCACCACGCCTGGCCTCATCCAGTTACTTTGAAAAATTAGAGAGAAGAAAATGTAACTGCCTCATACAGAGCTACATGCAGGGCTGCAGAAGTGTGGTGTGGCTCCTTGAGCAGGTGCTTGAGGGAGTCTCTGAATGCTTTTGGAAAAGCTAAGGAGCAAGACCTTGTTTGAGCAATACCTTGCCTTAACTGTAAATTCCGAAAGCTGATGTTTCATTCTCCCAACTCATGGGGATTATGTTGGGGATTACTTGAGAGAGATTAAAGCATTTTTGAAGGTGGGACAGGTCTAAAAGAAACAATAACTTTAACAGGGAAGAGGAAAAGTTAATCCCACCAGAATACTTGGTCCTAGGGTGTCGTTTGAGGCAATGGAATTGTAAAGAGCATCAAGAGTCTGGGATCTCTTGATAACTCTCAGTGGCGCCTGAAGCAAAGCACTTTCAAATCACTGGATGTGTGTTACTTAATTTTCCATGAAATCATCTGGTTAGAGGCTGGGTGCGATGGCTCATGCCTCTAATCCCAGCACTTTTTGAGGGTGAGTTGGGTGGATCACTTGAGGCACGGAGTTTGAGACCAGCGTTGCTCACATTGTGAAGCTCCATCTCTACCAAAAACCACAAAAATTAGCCAGGCCTGGTGGTGGATGCCGGTAACCCCAGCTATTCAGGAAGCTGAGGCATGAGAACCGCTTGAACCCAGGAGGTAAAGATTGCAGTGAGCTGAGATTGCACCACTGCACTCCAGCCTAGGCATCAGAGCAAGACTCTGTCTCAAAACAGAAACAATAAAAATCCCATCAGGTTAGAATAGATTATTTTAATCTGTATTACTTAAGGATTCTTACGAGAATGTCTTAAAACAAATATTTTGAATAATTTAAAAAAATGTATTCAATGTGTTTTTGTTGGGTGTACTATCTACTGGAAGCTGTGCTCAGTGGGTAGAGGCCCCCAACAGTGAATAAGATAGGCAGTCACAGCTGAGAGCTGAATAGGGGCTGTAATCCAGGGTATGGGATCCTGTAAACCAGGGGTCAGTCAACAAACCTGTTCTATAGTAGATAGAAAATATGTTCTCCATTGTAACTACTCAACTCTGCCATTGCAGCGCAAAAACAGCCATTGACAATACTTAAACAAATCGGTATGATTGTGTTCTCATAACACTTTCTTTACAAAAGCTAGTAGATATGGCCTATGGACTATCATTTGTTCATCCCTGCTAGACCTCAAAAGTTGAGTTTTTTCCCTAGCCCTGAGGAAACAAATTTCAAAAACACAATTCTGATTCAAGAAATGGAGATGGACATTGGGAGAGAATTGCATCGCCAGTGTCTTCTCAAGTTAAACAGATAGCTTATCATTAACCAAAGTTAAATCAATAAAACTCATAAATTACCCTGATAAATTATACTGCCTGTGTTGATAACCTTATTGGAGTTGATGTCTCTTTTGAGAACAGTTCTCCTGTGGATGCAGGCAATTTAGATATATGGAATTGTACCTGATGAAAACACAGATAGAAGATGAGCAAATATGCAACCCATGCTCAAACCAGAGCTGAGCAAGTCTGCACTTGACCCTGGCAAATGTGTTGGCTCTGATAAAGGAAACCTCATTTGGCCTAAAACCATTTTAAAAGCACTAAGTATTGTCTTCTATAAGACCTGGAAATAGGAATGTTTTCTGTTTTCTTACAAAATTTTCAGCAAAGCCAAGTATATGTACAGGAAGGTAAGAAATTGAGGCTGAGAGGCAAATATAGACAAAGTCTAATAGTACCCTGAGTCGTGCAATCAGAGATTCAGCCCTTCGACCTATTACTCCATTTCCTTCTTCCTTCTACAAACACACAGTTATAACACAACTACCACTGAGGAGAGACAGGTACATTAAGGCTGAGCTATTATTTCATCTCTGGGTGAATATGCTCCAAAACTTTTCTAGATTGGCCTGGGAGGCAAAGAAGAATGCTATCTGGCCTCTGGTTCAGTGGGTGGTGGTAAGATGGTGGGAGTATGTGGGTAGGCTCAAACCTGATGATCTATTAGACTGTTACAAGTTACAGTTTTCTTCCTTACTACACCAATCCACATTTATAGAATTACCAGAATATGAGAGACTGGGAAGTCACAGATTGAGAAACCCCACAGGTAATTTCGATTAGCCAGCTCTATCCTGACCTCATGTGAAAATCATTGACCATCTTACTCCAAAATGAACTATTATAGTCCTGACAGAAAATTTTGAGGATTCATATATAATTTTAAAGCTTGGTCAGTTCTTTCAAGTCCCTAAAAGTGAAATTATTATAGATACACTACAATATATTAATCAGCATATAAAACTGGGATCTAAACAAAAACAGATACCTACACAAGGCTATTATTTATTTTATAAAAGCCATGCATAGAAACATTTAAGGCATTTTAAATACATTAAAGTTTCACTAATCTCTTACTTCCAAAAACAATGTTTTTCCATTCCCTACACTAATTTCTACTTAAAAACTCGTTACCTTCAGAAACATAGCATTGACTTTTTTTTTTTCTAGAACATCAAGAAACTGCTCAATAAATATTTTAGTGTGCTCAAAAGCACTCTACATCATCGTCTAAAACAATTAAGGAAAGTAAGGGCCGGGCACGGTGGCTCGTGCTTGACATCCCAGTACTTTGGGAGGCCAAGGCAGGTGGGTAACCTGAGGTCAGGAGTTCAAGATCAGCTTGACCAACATGGTAAAACCCTGTCTCTACTAAAAAATATACAAAATTAGCTGGGTGTGGTGACGCACACCTGTAATCCCAGCTGAGGCAGGAGAATCGCTTGAACCTTAGAGGCAAAGGTTGCAGTGAGCCGAGATCGTGCCATTGCACTCCAGCCTGAGCAACAAGAATGAAACTCCATCTCAAAACAAAACAAACAACCTAAAGACCAATGAAATTGTTAGAATAACATAACTGCATAATATGTAAGACAAAACTGTTATCTTTGCATAGTATGAGGTGAAGACAGAAGAAGCAAGTTGCTTAGAAGTGAGGAAGAAAAAACATTAACCTTTGATTAATCAGAACCCAGGTAACTAGCCAGAACTAACATAATTGGGGTGTTATTTCAGAGAAAAGCATCCATTTTTATTTTTGTTTTTAAACACTTTTCATCGATTTGGTAAAGGAACTGAAAAAATACTTCTGGAGTATATCCTGTAGTCATGGAATAATCAGCTAACCCTCAAAAAGCCTTCTAGAGGCATGGGAGATTTCACATCCAGAAAACTGACTTTAATATCTGAATTCACTTTACTCATTAAGACAGGAAAGTAAACAGTTTTAGATAGAGTTTTAATGAAAACACTGATTTAAAGCAAAGCTTCCGGTTAACTTTCAGTTGACCCCTGCAGTGAGTTACCACCATTCCCCAAAATCCTTATCTGCAATGAATTACGGTCAGATCAGCACAGTCCATATAAAGGGCCAACAAATCATAACCTCTTCATAGTCTGTGTTCCCAGTAGAGAGGCTGAAGCTCTTGTCCTCACAGATTTGGCCTGGTCATCCCAGGTTGGTCTCAGCCAGTGATAAATGTGATAGCAATTTCCACCCAATCACACCTGGAAGAATTTCGTCCCACCAGATGTTCACATAATCATCCCGGTCGGTCCTTGACTGCTCGTGGTAAAATCCCAAAGCATGCAGGATCTCATGTTCTACGATGGCCTTATAGTCACATCCCTGGCCAATGGAAAGGTTCTGTCCCACGTGTTGGTCACCAACCTCAGACCAGCACCTTCAAAGAGAAGAGGAAAAATATCTTCTAGAGAATTTTTAAGTGGCCATGATTCACAGCACTTCAAAACACAAATTAAGAGGAAATTAGGTTTGATTTTTAAAAGACATTACCAACAGCATTATTGTATGCTGATAGTCCAAAGGTGGGGGATGCTTAAATAAGGAACATTCCCTAGAGGGAAGACTATGCAGGCTTTAAAAGTGAAGATATAATACATTATAAAAATGGCACATACTCAGAAGCAAATCAATCCTATCATAATAATTCAGCAAGGTAGAAAGCAGTAAGAATTGGCATTCTTCCTCACCTCCACAAATTCACAGTGCACTCCAAAGAATAACACTACTGCCTTTATCTAAAAAACTGTTGTCTGAGGGAAAACTGTGGTTGATTTAACTTTTTCTTTTCTTTTCTTTTTTGAGATGAGGTCTCACTTTATCACTCAAGTTGCTGTGCAGTGGCACAGTCACAGCTCATGTCAGCTTCAACCCCCTCGACTCTGGTGATCCTTCCACCTCAGCCTCCTGAGAGGCTGGGACTTGGGACTACAGGCAGGAGCCACCACACCCAGCTAGTGTTTTTATTTTTATTTTTATTTTAACTTAGATAATTTATTTAGAAACTAGAAAATAAAAAGTATGATTCTAACATCTACTTAGAATATGGACAAAATTAGAAACAGTTAAACCGCAGAAAAAAAGGCAGAGATACTGAAGTTGGTTTAATGGCTATCCAATACAAACAAGCAAAACCCAAGTTACTTTCATGCAAATAGGCATTAAGCAAAAGAATATGGGAATGTTTGCAGAATGCGCCATGGCAAATATTTTTCAAATTTACATGAGAAACTGTACATAAATGAAAAAATAAATTAGGTAATTTGCAAGAAGTGTTTTACAGGTTATAATAGGCTATTAGTTAGTTTATTATGAATAAAATTTGTAGCATATCATACATTTTTACATCACAGATTCAGTGTTAAATGAATTCAGACATGATAAAGCTTAACTATAGTATAGCTTCAAAGGCTAACAGATTTGATTTTTACTCAAAGATGAATCTTAATTATTTATTTTCTAATAACTTCATTAAGGTATAATTTACAAACTGTAAAATTCTTTAAGTATACAATTCAATAACTTTTAGTAAATTTACAGTGTTATGCAAACATAACCATGATCAACTTACCTCTTTGACAGTGGCATTTTATTACCGAATCAGAGTTTATTCTGCAAAATGTCCACAACCCAAAGAAAGCATTTATTATTTATCTTTTTTTTTATATCCCTCCCCCAACTGAAAGATATAAGTTGCAAAAATACCATACATTCCACCTCACTGTGAACTTTTGACCTTGTCTATCTGAAAGAGCCCTAGTTAGCCTCCTACTTCAGGGGACCAGTGCCCTGAAGGGTTAGGAGCACTGTAGGCCAGTTCCTTCCCAAAACCTCTTCCTCTCTTTTCCCCTCTCTTAAATTATTTGTAACAGAGACACCTCCTGGCCATAGGTAATGGGGTTGCCCAGATTCAGCACTTTTACAAAGAATGTCTCCCAAAGCTGACCTACCCCTTAATCAGGTATTTGGGACTGAGTTAAAAACAAAAGATGCCAGGAGAACTTCACTGGGAAAGGGAGAACTTTTAGAAAGTGATCATATTGATTTTGTTTTATTTTAAGGAGTTTCTTTGTGAAAAAAAAATGATGCCAACGTGGTAGTTGAAGAATGGAAATAAAAGTGTTAAGAAAATTGTTTCTCTGAAATTTTCAATGGAAAATGAAAGGTTTTTAGTATTTTATTGAAGGTCAGAGATTGCCAAGGGACAAAATGAAATAGTTAAAAGCAGAGGGCCTCTAAAATGTGTGGTCTTTGCAAGGCCTGAGATATACTTTAAATGTTTCCCCTTTATAGAAAGACAAACTGTCCAACTACTATTGATTATCTCCATTTATATGACCTGCAAAAACCTCAAGCAATAAAACACATGCTGAAAAATGAGTTTACTCTCCTATCTCATCACCAAAGTTATTCTTTCAGCAATATTCTCAGCCTTAGCAAATGAAATTACAACTTGCCGGTCATTCGAATCAGAAACCTCAGACATTTTTACTTAGCAAATTAAATTACTACTTGCCGGTCATTCAAATCAGAAATCTCAGACATTTTTGACTCCTCTCCCTTCCTATCTCCTCCCACTAACCAATCTGATAAGGTCAGGTTCTGATAAGTCTTTTTCCCATATTTCAGAAATCCATTCCTTCTTCTTTATATCACCTGCCCCTTCCTTGGTATAAGTCCTTCCCATTTTTCCCCTGGAACATTGGAGCATCTATTAATTGATCTCTTGCCACCAGTCTTGCTCTATTTTAATTTTTTATCCATGTTGATCAAGTAATCTTTCTACAATGGAAAATTGAGCATAGAATGAACCTTGTACAAAACAAGAAATTCCCTCACACATGGCTCTTCATCACCAGGCTCCTGCTCACCTTCCTGGCTCCTGCTCATTATCTGCTCCTGACATGCAAAGCCCCAGGCACACTGAACTTAAGGAGTTCTCCAAGTAACCAGGCTCGGGTTCATGTTTGCTCTCTTCTCTCCCAATCTCTCTTCTTCCCTTTGATCTTCTCCTCCCTTTCTTCTTCCTTCTTCTCCTCCCTCACCCTCTCCCTCTCTCCCTCTTCCTGGCCCCAATTTGTCCTCCCTTCTTCTAACACTCATCTCAACTCTCTCTGTTGCTTCATCCCACACTTTCTCAGAGACCCCACTCCTGTAGTGCTGCAACCCAGGACATTCGCTGTCATGTATTAAGATAATGTACTCATTTTTCCATCACGCCCACCTACCAACTGTAAGCCTGCTGAGTGCTATGACCATATTGCATATTTTGTTGCACCTATAGTCTAGCACACTTCCTGGACTGTAGTTGGTATACAATATTGTTTTGTTTTGTTTTATTAAAGAATGAGCTATAGTAATAACTACTCAGGTAAGTAAGGTACTTAATTTGTATCTAAGTAGTTGTCAGTATTTTGCTTTTATTTAACTGCCATTTTTTGCATTTTTTTCTAAGAGGCTAAATCATGTGCTGACTTCCATTTTCATCATAGTATCCATACATGATTATCAAAACCTCATGGTCAGGATTCGGGATTAAGATGGGGAATAGGAGACAGGACTAGCTTGCAGCTCACTGGACAGAGCAGTGTGTGGAGGTCAATTATTAAGCCAATCAAGGAGGCACCAGAGAAAGGTAAAGTCCAACTTAAACAAATCAGAAACATCATGAGGATATGAAAGGAAAATTCTTCACTGAAATAGATAGCATAAATAAAAAAACAATAACAACTTCTGGAAATCAAGACACACTTGGAGAAATGCAAAATGTGCTGGAAAGTCTCAGCAATAGAATTGAACAAGAAGAAAGAACCTCAAAGCTCAAACACAAGGCTTTTGAATTAACCCAATCCATCAAAGACAAAGAAAAAAGAATTTTAAAAAATGAACAAAGCCTCAAAGAAGTTTGGGACTATGTTAAATGTCCAAACCTAAGAATAATTGGTGTTCCAGAAGAAAAAGATAAATCCAAATATTTGGAAAACATACTTGAGGGAATAATTGAGGAAATCTTCCCCAGCCTTGCTAGAGATCTAGAAATACAAGAAGCTCAAAGAAAACCTGGGAAATTCATCTTAAAAAGATCATCATCTGGGCACATACTTATCAGGTTATCTAAAATCAAGACAAAGGAAAGAATCTTTAGAGCCGTGAGGAAAAAGCGTCAGGTAACCTATAAAAGAAAACCTATCAGATTAACAGGAGATTTCTCAATGGAAACCCTACAAGCTAGAAGGCATTGGAGTCCTATGTTTAACCTCCTTAAACAAAACAATTATCGGCAAATAATTTTGAATCCAGTGAAACTAAGCATCATAAATGAAGGAAAGATACAGTCTTTTCCAAACAAATGCTGAGAGAACTCATGACTACCAAGCCAGCACTACAAAAACTGCTAAAAGGAAGTCTAAATCTTGAAACAAATCTTCAAAATACACCAAAATAGAGCCCATAAAACATAAATCTTACAGAACCTATATAACAATAACACAGTGAAAAAAACTCAAGGTATTCAAGCAACAAATTGCACAATGTATAGAATAGAACCTCATATATCAGTAACATTGAATGTAAATGCCCTAAATACTCCACTTAAAAGATACAGAATGGCAGAATGAATAAGAATTCAGCAACCAAGTTTCTGCTGTCTTCAGAATTGTCTATTTGTACTCTTTCAGACTTTTGATGTAGGCATTTAATGCTATGAACTTTCCTCTTAGCACCACTTATGCTTTTTGCTGTATCCCAGAGGTTTTGAAAGGTTGTACCACTATTATCATTCAGTTCAAAGAATTTTTAAATTTCCATCTTGATTTCATGGTTGACCCAATAATTACTCAGGATCAGGTCATTTAATTTCCACATATTTGCATGGTTTTGAGTGCTCACCTAACACGTAAGGACTCATATAAACTTAAGGTAAAAGGGTGGAAAAAGATATTCCATGCAAATGGACACCAAAAGTGAGCAGGAGTAACTATTCTTATATCAGACAAAACAAACATTAAAGCAACAGCAGTTTAACAAGACAAAGAGGAACATTGTATAATGATAAAAAGACTAGTCAAACAGGAACATATGACAATTCTAAAAATATATTCACCTAATGCCAGAGCCCCCAAATTTATAAAACAATTACTGTTAGACCTAAGAAATGAGATAGATGGCAACACAATAACAGTGGGGGACTTTAATACTCCGCTGACAGCACAAGACAGGTCATCAAGGCAGAAAGTCAACAAAGAAACAATGGACTTAAACTATACCTTTCAACAAATGGACTTAGCAGATATTGACAGAACATTTGATGTAGGGAATTTATGAGCCCCACACATTGAGTATCAGAATGTAGGAATTTATGAGCCTTATGTTGGGCACCAAAATGTAGGGAGCCAACCCTACATCACCTGTGGGTACCGCAAGTTCAGTGGAGACAAAGCAATGAGAGAAAGACAGATTAAGATAAAAAGTGGGACCAGGGGACCATCACTTCATTACTTTGGAAATGACAGTGAAGTCCCCGAGCTCTGATTATCCACACTATTTATTGATTATAATTACTTTGATTTACAGGGTAAGGATGGAGTAATGGTGGGGAGAGGATGATGGTGGAGTGAATTAGTGAGCCGGAACTGAATTAGTGAGCTGTAACTGGTATATCATTCTGGGGATTGATAACAGTGGCAGTCCAGGAGTTTCACAAAACAAGAACATGTGGTTGTCTTTACCTTATTATCTATGTACAGCTGATGGAATGTGGGCCTTACAAGGAGCCTACAAGTTTGGCTACGTTGCAGTGCAGTGAAGGGGTTGTAGTCCTTGAGCACAATGTTGATGGTAACAGAGCAAAGGTTACCCCGTACTGGAACATAAGGCATAAAAAGGCCTTCCTCCTTAGAGGCCTCCTGCAGCTCTCTGCAGTTTGTTGCTCCTTGCTTACATGTTACTTATAACCAATTTATGTAGGCAGGTTGTAAGTTCTTTCTGCTTTGCAGCTTTTCCCAATAATTCTACCCAACAACTGCACGATATACATTATAGTCATCAGCACATGGAACATTCTCCAAGCTAGACCATATGATAGACCACAAAACAAGTCAGTAAATTTAAGAAAATCAAAATTATATCAAGTATACTTTCAGATCACAGTGAAATAGAATTGGAAATTACTCCAAAAGGAACCCTCAAAACCAGGCAAATACATGGAAATTAAATAACCTGCTACTGAATGATCATTGGGTCAACAATGAAATCAAGATGGAAATTAAAAAAAAATTTTGGACTGAATGAGGATAGTGATATAACCTATCAAAACCTCTAGAATAGAGCAAAAGCAGTGCTAAGAGAAAAGTTTATAGCATTAAATAATACCAAAAAGTCAGAAAAAGCACAAATATATAATCTAATGTTACACCTCACAGAACTGGAGAAACAAGAACAATCCAAACCCAAACCCAGCAGAAGAAAAGAAATAACAAAAATCAGAGCAGAACTACATGAAATTGAAACAAAAAGAAAAATACAAAAAAAAAAAACAAAAACAAAAAGCTGGTTCTTTGAAAAGACAAATAAAATTGATAGACTATTACCAAGATTAACCAAGAAAAGAAGAGAGAAGTTCCCAGTAAGCTCAGTTAGAAATGAAATGGGAGATATTATAACTACTACCAAAGAAACACAAAAGATTCTTCAAGACAACTTAGGACACCTTTATGTGTATAAACTAGAAAACCTAGAAGAGATGGATAAATTCCTGGAAATATACAACCCTTCTAGATTAAACCAGGAATATATAGAATATCTGAGGAGACCAATAACAAGTAGTGAGATTGAAATGGCAATATAAAAATTGCCAACAAAAAATGCCCAGGACCAGATAGATTCACAGATGAATTCTATAAGACATTCAAAGAAGAATCGGTACCAATCCTATTGACACTATTCCAAAAGATAGAGAAAGAGGAAATTTTCCCTAAATCATTCTATGAAGCCAGTATCCCCCTAATACCAACACCAGGGAAGGACATAACAAACAAAGAAAACTTCAGACCCTGATGAACATACATGCAAATATCCTCAACAATATACTGGTGAACTGAATCCAACAGCATATCAAAAAGATAATTCACCATGATCAAGTAGGTTTTATCCAGGGATGCAGGGGTGGTTTTACGTACACAAGTCAATAAATGTGATATATCATATAAAGAGAATTAAAAACAAAAATCACATGATCATCTCAATAGATACAGAAAAAGCATTTGACAAAGTCCAGCATCCCTTTATGATTAAAACCCTCAGCAAAATTGGCACAGAAGGGGTATATTTTAAGGTAATAAAAGCCATCTATAACAAACCCACAGTCAACATTATAGTGAATGACAAAAGTTGAAAGTATTTCCCCTGAGAACTGGAACAAGACAAAGATGCGCACTCTCACTACTGCTATTCGACATAGTACTGGAAGTCCTAGCCAGAACAATTAGACAAGATAAAGAAATAAAGGGCATCCAAACCAGTAAACAGTAAGCCAAACTGTCACTGTTTGCTGATGATATGATTGTATACCTAAAAAACCCTAAACACTCATCCAAAAAGCACCTAGAAATGGTAAATAAATTCAGCAAAACTTCAGAATCCAAAATTAATGTACACACATCAGTAGCTCTGCTAAACACCAACAGTGCCAAGTTGAGAATCAAATCAAGAACTCAACCCCTTTCACAAGAGCTGCAAAACAAAACAAAACAAAACAAAACAAAACAAAACAAAACAAAACAAAACAAAACAAACCAACGTAGGAATAAACCTAACCAAAGACTGAAAGACCTCTGCAAGGAAAACTACATAACACTGCTGAAAGAAATGATGACACAAACAAATGGAAACATATCCATCCATTGCTCAGGGATGGGTAAAATCAATATTGTGAAAATGACCACAATTGCCAAAAGCAGTCTGCAAATTTAATACAATTCCCATGAAAATACCACCATCATTCTTCACAGATCTAGAAAAAAATTCCTAAAATTCATATGGAACCAAAAAAGAACCCACATGACCAAGGCAAAACTAAGCAAAAATCACAAATCTGGAGTCATCACATTACCCAACTTCAGACTATACTATAAGGCCGTAATCACCAAAATAGGAGAGTACTGGTATAAAAATAGACACATAGACCAATGGAACAGAACAGAGAACCCAGAAATAAATGCAAATACCTACAGCCAACTGATCTTCGACAAAGCAAACAAAAACAGAAAGTGGGGAAACAACATCCTATTCAACAAATGGTGCTGGGAAAATTTGCAAGCCACATGTAGAAGAATGAAACTGGATCCTCCTCTCTCACCCTATACAGAAATCAACTCAAGATGGATCAAAGACTTAAATCTAATACCTGAACCCATAAAGATTCTAGAAGGTAAAATCAGAAAAATCCATCTAGACATTGACTTAGGTAAAGACTTCATGACCAAGAACCTGAAAGCAAATGCAACAAAAACAAAGATAAATAAATGAGACTTCATTAAACTAAAAAGCTTCTGCACAGCAAAAGAAATAACCGGCAGAGTTAACAGACAACCCACAGGGTGGAAGAAAATCTTCACAATGTATACATCCAACAAAGGACTAATATCTAGAATCTACAAAGAACCCAAACAAATTAGCAAGAAAAAAACAAACAATCCCATCAAAAAGTGGGCTAAGAACATGAATAGACAATTCTCAAAAGAAGATATACAAATGGCAAACAGACATATGAAAAAACATTCAACATCACTAAATATCAGGGAAATGCAAATCAAAACTACAATATGATACCACCTTAATCCTGCAAGAATGGCCATAAATAAAAAATTTTATATATATATATATATATATAAATGTATATATATTTATACACGCTGGTGTGGATGCAGTGAAAAGGGAACACTTTTACACTGTGGGTGGGAATGTAAACTAGTACAATGACTATGGAAAACAGTGTGGAGATTCCTCAAAGAACTAAAAGTAGATCTACTGTTTGATCCAGCAATCCCACTGCTAGGTATCTATCCAGAGGAAAAGAAGTCATTATACAAAAAAGATATTTGCACACGCATGTTTATAGGAGTACAATTTGCAATTGAAAAAATATGGAACTAGCCCAAATTCCAATCAATCAACAAGTGGATAAAGAAAATATTATGTGTATATATGTGTGTGTGTATATATACATATATTGCCTTTGCTTCCTCATAGCTTAGCTCCCACATATGAGTGAGAAGGTACAACGTTTGTTTTTCCATTCCTGAGTTATTTCATTTAGAATAATGGTCTCCAACTCCATCCAGGTTGCTGTGAATGCCATTATTTCATTCCTTCATACACACACACACACACACACACACATGTACCATGTACTACTACTCAGCCATAAAAAGGTATGAAATAATGGCATTCACAGCAACCTGAATGGAGTCGGAGACCATTATTCTAAGTGAAATAACTCAGGAATGGAAAAACAAACACTGTACCTTCTCACTCATATGTGGGAGCTAAGCTATGAGGACACAAAGGCAAAAGAATGATACATTGGACTTTGGCGACTCAGGGGAAAGGATGGGGTGAGGCAAGGGATAAAAGACACACTTTGGGTACAGTGTACACTTCTCTTGTGATGGGTGCATCAAAATCTCAGAAATCACCACTGAAGAACATATTCATGTAACCAAAAATAAGTAAATCATACATGGCCAGAACTAGACAACCACTGCAGGCAAGGCCTGGAGGCAGCGATGGAAACTGCAGTGTGAGGAAGTGAGGAAGTACCAGCAAGTGGCGCTGAAGACAAAAACATACAGTGTCACAACAGATAGTGGCTTTGCTTCCCAGTCTATTGGTTGACATAAACATGATTGAAGAAAAATGGCTTCTTTCTTGATATACCATTCAGCTCTTCTTAGAAATAAATCACTATGAAGAACAAATTAATATCTAGAACTTCTCAAAGAAGTCTAGCAACAGAGTACTACAATTTAGAACAGTACTCTTTAAAGGGTGAAATTTATACTTCAATAAAGCTGACTTTTTAAAAAACTACTCTAATTTAAAACATGACCTAAATCTAAAAATAGTATTGAAATGGATTTCCCTGAAGCCCAGACATATCCAAATAATTCATTCTGTAAGGAGTATGTTAAAAATGTCATATAACTTAAAGATTCACAGTGAATGATTTGATTTTGCTTTTAGTTTCTTTTCAACTTCTTCTTTTCACCTTTGAAAGAGATATGCCACTTTTTATAAACCAAAGTATTCATGATTTTCGCTCTGTAAAAATTTCATACTAACCCATCAAACTGTTGAAATATGATATATGAGCTCTCTCCTTCATAGGGCTTGAAATCCACACAGGACTTAAGGCGGAACATTTCAAAGGTATACAGAATGGCTCCTTTAGCATTCAGCCCTGCGGAAATCAGTAAAAATATCAATGAACATTATTTAGACCCTGGATAATATCTATAACTTATAGTTTAGAGAAAACCATGCTACCACATGAAATCCACAGAGGTGCATTATAGATTTTTTGGTAATAAATAGATTTCCTAGTAATGAAAACTGCAAAATTGGTGGTGAACATCTGCAAAATTAGTTGTGAACATAAACATTAAGTGCATACCTTAAATGCCCAATGCAAATGTATCTACAATATAAGAATACACACATGTGTATATGGCTGAATAAGATGATAAAATAACTTCCACTCTTTCTCTTTCGATTTCTTCCACTGAAGCAGAGATTTGGAGTGCATTGCCTCAGGAGAGTTGCGTGGAAGAGCCGAAAACAGAAGTGGTTTGTGAGTAGCTCCGGCTTTTGTTGATATAGATAAAGTACCTTAGAGTGAGGCAGTAAGAATAGTGTTCTTTACCCCTATCTAAAAAGATATTCTGTCTTTCTGGAGGAGAAAAGCAGAGCTTAGAGAGATTTGTGGATTCTGAAAGTGTAAGAAGCACATGTGGTATTTTACTCTGCTTCCCAGCAAGATGCCTGAGAGATGGCAAGACTAGACAGCTTGTACTGCACAAAGCCTTGGAAAAGATTTCTGTATCCCAAGCTCAGTACCCAAGCAGCAGTGGACTTGAAGGGGCAGGAAAAATAGATGCTGATTAGTAACCTGTGGGGACCAATGACCAAAGATCAAATGCCTTTCCTTTCACCTAACATGCGTGCACTTTGGCTCCGTAAGACAAAGATGGGGTAGACAAGAAAGATACTCCAGAGGAAATGAGATTATGTTTTATTTTGTGTGCATTTTTTCCCTCCAATCCACTCATTAAAGGTTAGAATCTAAGTTCAAAATTAAGACAAGTTATATAAAATTAAATTATATTTCTTGCACATTTGATGTAGTGCTTTCTGTCAGAGAGTTAATAATGATTGGCCAGGAAATTACATAATATTTTTCTGGCCTTTATTTCATTTAATAAACTATCAAATTGGAGATTCCACAGCCTAGGTGTCATAATATCATATCAAGATCATTAAAGAAACAGTCACTGGAATAGTCAATAAAGTAATTGTGGAAACAACACAGATAACAATAACAACATCTTCTGGGAGATTTTCATGCACTTTTACCTATCCTTACTTAGTTACATCTGTAATATGATGAGCTGCACCCAAGATAGCTGTGGTGTCACAAAAATGTAAGAAAAAAAGGTGATTATACTGAAGTCAAGCTTCCTAGAAGGCTATGTGGCTTTTGTTATCCTCAATCCAAATGGTGGGATTTCTGAGAGTGGTTAATTTTTAAATCATACCTCTTCTTCCTTCTCCACACCTGAATAAGTTGTAAAGAGGGAACTAAGAACCTATGTAATAATTTTGTAAAAACTGCCTTAACATCACTGGGATGAATGGAAATAGAGTCCATTTAAAGTCTTCCTCTACTCCATGAAGGCAACCCTGAGTGCCCCTCCTCATTTGGTATTCTTTCTTTTCTTTCTTTCTTTCTCTCTTTCTTTCTTTCT